>PISW01007625.1:0-86389 GCA_004023785.1 Mungos mungo
CACCCTGCAGCACCTTTCCCAACTCTTTCAAGCAGAGTGAAAAGGGAAGTTTTGTTGCAACCTGTCCAATTGTGAATCAAGAGTTACCCCTAAAGAATGTCTTTCCAAAGACCATTCTTAAGGGGAAAGAGAAATAACTGAAGTGATCCCATTGGGAGCGGGGGGTGGAGGGAGCACATGATGGAAAAGCATGGGAATACTGAAAAATCCTTAAATAGTTAAGAAAGAAAAGGAATTCCCATCATTGTAGGAGATGGCACATTGCTGACCACTCTGAAACACCAAACTCTTATATGCCTCCATTCCCAGATACAGGCTGGTCTGTATTTACTTCTCCGTCAAGAGTTTCCATGGTAACAGAAGTAAATTGAAGATATAACTACTGCTCTGTGGAGAATTCTGTGGTTAGATCCCAACTTTGCACCTGAGTACTTCCTATGGAGTCTTCAGGCTTTCCTTGAGATTTTCATGCAAGGCCACTTTTTGTCTTCTGACAAAGAGACTGATTAGGCCATTATTTCTTTCTCTTTGGACAGACAAAAGACTAGCTTTGAACATGAGCGCCAGCTGTGTACCTACTAATGATGTTTAGATACCCATGTCTAAAGTGAGGATGACATCCGGCCCGCTGTCTACCTCACAGTGATGTTGTAAGGCTAATAAAAGATCTTACTGAAATCTGTATATGACCTTTAGAAAAGGAACATGATTACAATTATGGGACAAACTTGGTTTTACTCAAAGACTACACTGATGAAAAGAAAGCCATCTAACCCTTTCTCAGAACAGCAGCAGAATGACTGAATCACTCCTGCAAAGCTGTAAAGATGTGAACAAATAACATTAGCGGACAGGAGTTCAATATCTGGAGGCTGAGATATTTGTCAGCAGGCACCAGAGTAAAAGCCACTTGGACAGTGCCACCCGGCTCCCTCATAACCCCACTGCCTGCGGGCGTAGTGCCCCAGGGCACAGGCTGGGGGCACACAGCAGGGAGACAGACAGGCCCCTCTTCCCGTAGCAACAATGGATCTGGCCAAAGAAAATGCAGGCCCATAAAAAAAGACTTTCTTTTTTCTTTTTTAGAAAACTGAATACTGTGGAAAAGATTTATTAGTCGGTACAAGTTGGTTATGATCAACTATTGCCTACTCATTACAGTAGCCAGAGACCTATGGCTTTAATAACAGTGAGCACTGTGGTCCCGAGGAAGGCAATTGCAGTAAAAATTTTCTTTCATGCCCTGCTCTGTGTGCTTGGAAATTACTGACTCGGTTTTATTTCTGCACTTTAGGGCTTTGGATACAATTGCAGGAACACCTCCCCAAATGCATGAACATCCTGTATTCATAGCAATTCAGATACCATAACTTTCCTGCTAAATTAACTGCCTGGAGTAGGTTTCAAAATCAAAGGAATTCTCTAACATCCAGGCAGACATGTAGTTTTCTCTTCTACTAGGAAGGCAAACCTATGAATGCAAGAAATCTACAAAAGCCTTGGATTCATGTTTATTACATCCTAGAGTCTGCAGTAGTTTAGGAATCACTTAAATATCTACCTTCCAGTTAAAGGATCCCCAGGAGAGCAAAACAGTGATTTCTAAAAAGCGTTAAAAAAGAAAGTGGGAAAAACGAAGTGGAACAAGAGCTTTCTTTTTGACATTTCCACATACCATGATTTCTCATTTTAGAGTGAATCATCTTAATATGTCTGAATCATTACATTTAATATCTTGAAAAGAGTAGAAATATGATTATAGCTTCAGATTTTAAAGAAACTGTCAGAGAAACTTTCCAATGTTATTTATACTATTCATAACAGAGTTTATAGCGAAACAAGAAGCTATTGCAGTACTTACAAATGCAAACAAATTTGGGATTAAAACAATGAGTCATTTTCTTTATTCACTTACTTCAACATAGTTTGAGCACCATACATTTCAAATATTCTTTGCAGATTTTCCTTGCATTCTTGTAATAGTTATACAACAAGTATCATTAGTGAACATAAATAACTTTAGGGAATACTGCTCTTTCACACTGCTCCTACTCCGTTATTGTACAAAGTAATAAAGAAAAGCGTGGGCATGAATAATTAAGAGAGGACATCTATCTCTGGCCAGGGGTCACTCCCAGTGCTGGCTTTGGATGCCAGCTCAGTTTAAGTCCCTTCGAGACCCTAGTTATTCTTATTACTGGTGGCCTGACCCCATATCTCTGGACCAATAATAAAATATAGCAATACACCATAGAAACTAGAACTTTTTCTGGAGGAAAAGTTATAATTTTGCCTTTAAAATTATGTGGCAAGTAGCCCCATGCTTAGTTTACTGTTGGCTATTATTTCTCAGCAGTCACTGTACATATTTGGAAATTATGCCAAGTAAGAAAATAAGACCTAAAAATTGTTTGCAAATGAAGTGAAAAAATTATGAAGACTAAATTGACAATGAAGTTGTTAGGATGTTAAATTTCAAAGATATTTAATGAAATATGTTTTAATTTTTGTTCGGTTTTTCAAATTGAGGTTCAATATATTTTTTTTAATTTAGAATCTCAGGGACGTCTGAGTGGCTCAGACAGTTAAGAGTCCAACTTCAGTTCAGGTCATGATCTCACGGTTTGTGAGTTCAAGCCCCGCATCGGACTCTGCTGACAGCTCGAGCCTGGAGCCTGCTTCAGATTCTGTGTCTCCCTCTCTTTATCTCATCCCTCCTCACGCTCTGTGTCTGTCTCTCTCAAAAATAAATAAACATTTTAAAAATAAATAAAATAAAATAATATTTAGAATCTGAGATATTTTGTAGAGCCTTCTCATCATGTATAATCCCTTTTACAGGTCACCTAGCTTTTCTGGGGATCCATGTAGCTAATCTCTGGAAAGAAGCCTGCTTTCAGATCACAGACCTTCTTTTTTTATTTATGTTTTTTATTTATTTTTGAGAGACCGAGAGAGACAGTGTGAGCAGAAGAGGGTCAGAGAGAGAGGGAGATACAGAATCTGAAGCAGGCTCCAGGCTCTGAGCTGTCAGCACAGAGCCCGACGTGTGGCTCGAAACCACGAACCGTGAGATCATGACCTGAGCCAAAGCCGGACCCTTAACCGACTGAGCCACCCAGGTACCCCCACAGACCTTCTTTAGAAGGTGGTCTACGTGGAAGAATTTTATCTCCCAAATTACACACTACTTTTTTCAAACAAAAATAACTTTCATTACGTCAAAAAAGCTGTGCTTTTTTTCTCTCCCTTAATGCAACTAAACATGTATTTATTATGAGCTCTTAAAAGGCATTCATTGGCTATTTCACATTATGGATGAATAATGAATTCCCTCAAAGCACTCAGAACAGCTATAAAATGACACACACAAGTCTTATGGATAGATGTTAAATATGAAACATTCTATGCACACTGCGGGCAGCCATTTAGATGCAGGAATAATTCTGAGGTTGATGGGTTAGGCTAGAATGGCCTCTGGAAATGTGGGTTTCAAAAGGAAATCCTTGTTCTCACAGATAAAAAGAAGTTCCTAAAATTAGATTTCAAGAACTATTCTTCAAGAAAAAAGAGATCTTGGTGGGAGATTTTCCCCTACTTTTTCTACTTTAACCTTTTGAATACAGTAACATATATATAGTATTTTCAAACATCTAGTTTCACTATTAACTTAAGGGAGGGATCAAAGTCCACTGCATGTCATAATATACTATATCTTCAAACAGTTCACAAGAAATTTCCGAATCCAGATCAGTAAAATAAAATTCCCGGTTCCGGAATGCAGAGGGAAGAAAATCATTCTGAATGGGTACAAGTTAAACCATAGAATGACTAAAGGCAATTGTATTACTTTTAAGTACTTGAAGTAACACTAATGGCTTCAAGAAAAAATACAGTTTATGTGGGCTGTTGCTATATTTTGTTAAGTTTTAATGGAATAGGGCAATGCCACCAATAATTAGAATGACAGAACACTCACGGGTGTATGACTGCTGGCATCAAACGCTACTTCTAGGATCTTGCGTGAGTTGCTTTATGAAATAGATGACTCACATAGAGTTAGGAGGTTATATAAAAATCTAGGCTGCTAGAGTGCTTTTAAAGGCTCTCAAAAACCATGCACTTCCTTAAGTAAGCTAAATATCCACCCACAACTTGTTCAGATTATTAATTCCTTAAATGCCATCCCCCATCCCTACCATGCCCCGGCAAGAGGTCAGATTACAACCACTATTCAACCAGAGTATGGATTCTGACTCGGGAAAAAATGTGACTATAAGTGATATATTCAGTATTTTATTTTTCCATCTTGCCAACAAGATGTATTAAAACTTCAACTTGAAAAAAGTAATATAGTGTTTACTGATAACATGAGAATCTGAGAATTGTTATCATCAAGTGTCTCTCCTATGTTAGCTTTCTATAACGTTAAAGTATCCCGACCTGAAAAAATACATTCTTTTTAAAGTTACTGTTTTTTTATGTAATTTTCACAGAATTGTAAATTGTTTTTAACCTGAGAAAAAGAATTATTTTCTTTGGCTCCATCCATGTCATTGCAAATGCCAAGGTCTCGTACTGTTTTATTGTTGAGTAATACTCCATTGTATAAATATATCATATCTTCCTTCACCCCCCTCAGATTTAGGGTTTAGGTTAAGATTAGTCACTGGATAAGGGTAAGTATTTGGTATCCTGCAGTCCGGGGACCTCACCTGAGCCAATTTCATATCAATCTGAGGAATTTAGAAGAATTCTTCTAAATAAATGAGAAAACAAATATTCTTCAAGGCCTGACATACAATGTTCTTTATTTATAACAGCTCATTCTGCCAAATTTTCCTTCTTAAACCATGTCAGCAAAGATGCCAGTATCATGCTAATCAGAGGCACTAAACATCAATTATTACAGTGTGACATCTTGTGTGTCCCTCCACTTAATCTACTTGCATTTCTGCTTCCACTATCATAACGATTTCAAAGAATGGATTTAATCAAAGCAATTTTTAATATGTTCATTTCAAATTTTGACAGTTTTGCTTACCAAATGAACAGGGATGAAAACCGTTAGCAAGGAATTGTGGTACTTGCTAAATCAGGGGTTTTATATTATGCTACTATTTGACTTAGTGATTACATTTTTAGAAATCTATTCAATTATATAGTAATTATCAGAAAAGGAGAAAAGACTATGCAAAAAAAGATGTTCAGTACAGCATTATTTATAACCATAAATATTTAAAAAAGATTAGGAGGTCTAGAATGGGTATACATGGTTTGAGAGGCAGAGTTGAAGTTCAAAATGAACACGAGACAGGGAATTGTTTCTCAATCTAAAATGCTGTCCAAAAAGTAAAAGTCATATCTATTATAAAATTAATTCTGTATCGCTAAAGGGCGGGAGTATAGAAACTTTATTTACTTCTTATATATTTGGTATTTAAGTGAAATTTACCACCTACACATTCCTTGTATAATCAAAAATTATTTAAAATGCAAGATTTATCTTTTTAAAAACTGTATCTAACTTTTTTCTCCCTTATGGGGCTTCCATGTTTCAATGACAAGAGATGGCACTGTGTATTCTCACGCAATGCACAAATTTAATTTGCAGCCCCCTCTTTAGTACTGTCACTGCAACCACGCCAGTTTTTTTAAGTTAATGTACTTATTTTTGGGAGAGAGCAGGATAGGGGTAGAGCAAGGAAGTGAGACAGAATCCCAAGCAGCCTCCTCACTGTCAGCACAGAGCCTGACACAGGGTTCAAACTCACGAACCAAGAGATCGTGATCTGAGCTGAAACCAGGAGTCGGATGCTTAACCAACAGAGCCACCCAGGTGCCCCTTCATTTTTTCTTAATATTTTATACCAATATCTGCTCTTTTAAATAGTTGCATTGCAAATTTTTCTTACTTTACCACAATATTTCCTAAACATCGAGCCTTCAGTTTTTGCATGTTGTCATCCAAAATCATAACTGCAAAGTAAAATATAAACAAATAATGTAAATTTGAATAAAAATGCATAACCTTAAACCTTAAATTTAAATTTTTTCATATTTTCTATATCCAACCCCCAGAACTGTACCTTAAAAAGGTACTTTTAATTCCTATGAGACCAAGAACGTATGTAACTATGCTAATATGTCTACCCCAAAATTAAAAGAGCATATGCTTTGATTCCTAACAAGATTATGAATTTTCCTTCAGACCTCCATTAATAAAGACATTGTATTCCAAAGAAGCTGTTAATTTCATAATCTATGTCTATATCCACTTTAACATATCCTTCTATTTTCTCAAAAACATTAAAAATATATCAGCTTTTCAAAAATTAAAGGAAACAAATCAAGTTCTAAAATACACCAAAAAGTATCTCAAATAATAAAAAATAAGTATTTAAAAGCCTGGAAAACCCTTTTTTTTTCTGATTTGAGGCTTAATGTCCACTTATGAGACTTAAAGTTCCATTTAACCTTCCCAAATATTATCCTGACGCTTTCTGTGCTAAGCTCTTACAATCCGGAAAGATTTTAGGAGGTCGCAGCCTGCGCCTCCATTCAGCAACCGTTAGTGCAAACTGGAAATGAGGCTGTATCATCACGTTTTAAGCTCTAATTTATCCTGCATGCAGCTTCATCCATCCAGCTTATTCTACTGAGTGAAGCTATGAAAAAAGGACATTGTCCTCAGAAAAAAATGAATTGTCCCTTCTTTGTGTTCCCAGAGCACTTTGTTTTAAAATTCTATTCTAACAATTAGTAGTGGTGTAAATATCCCTCTCGTAAGACTGTGAGGTCATTAAGGGTGGATGGCATGCCTCACTGCCCCCAAATCCCAGTACAGTGGCCAATTTACTCTGTGCCCCTGAACAAGTACTACCCCTTTGATTTTTCTATATAAAAAGTGGGAGTAATTCTTTTCTCATAGGTTGGTACCAGAATTACTTGGGGGAAAAAAAAAAGTGACAAGCCTGTGGAAGGTACTCAATGAATGTGAAATTGTTACACTACATTGAATATTTTTCACATAAAACATGGTTTTCTTTCCTTTCCCAAGTGGATACCACTTATTCTTTTGAATCTCTAATCACAAAACACAAAAATCATGAGTCATAAAGTCACTATTTCCTTGGTTACAAACACTTTAGTTCTAACGTTTAACCTATGCTGTCTGTAAGCCAATGGCTTACAGGCAACAAGAAACTTCTGTACTGAAATTTCATGAGGCATCAAAGCTCAACTCTTTATTATCACTGGATATAAAAATGGTACTGAAATACGGAAAGGGAAATGTATTTAACATCTCCCATAAACATTAGCCCCTAAAAATGGCTCAACACAAAGTATTTTTTTCTTATAAAAGGAACAGGGATGACAGAACTGTTCAAAGTGAAGATTTCACTAAAGCTAGGTTCACCTTCCCATGCCTGGAAAAGTCACCGACTTCACAGAATATCTATTTCTGCTCTAAAAAAAACCCCTTAAGCGTCTTTTTATAAATACATCTGCCAGACGAAACCAAATGATCCACGTTTCCTTAACTATCATTGTCCTAGAAAGAAAATACATGTTATTTTAACCTGTCATGTTAGAGAAGCAAGGACACATCTCTATATTTTATAATTTACATTCAAATAGAAACTATATGTAGGAACCAGATTCTGTCACCCAAAGATGGGTCCTCATGATTCTATTAAGGTAAACTGTGTGACCTTATGCAAATACAATAACTCCTGTTCTTCATTTTCCTTGTCTGCAAATGAGTAAGTAAATCTAAATCGAGTCACCCCTCTGGCATCTCTGAAATATCAGCACACTTAGTCCAGTCTGTTTACTGGCAGGAACCGCATTAATGCTTCGTGGGTTACATCACAACACAGTGACCCTGTGAAGCATGTGGTATTATTATTCCCATTTAGAAATAAGGAAGTGGAATGTTTGAAAAGTTAGGCGAATTGTTGTACAAGTTATACAACTAGAAAGTAGAGCCCAAGGGAAAATGTTGAACTATAATAATCCTACAAACAATCTAAAAACAAATATTTAAAAAATATTATATCTCATTGTCACAAACCACCAGCAAGAATGAAATGATTTTTTTTTAGAATCTTTAGTCTTCATATTTATCTTTAGCCAACAAGGTTCAAAAGCCTATCATCACTCCTAAACTGAAAGGTAACATATATAATGGAAAAAATGCACCTTTTGGAAGAAAAACAAGCAAAGACACAAACAAAAAAATAAAACACGATGGTTTACATTGTCTACAGGACCTAACCAGCCATGTTACCTCAGCAAAGTTATTCAGTCTCTCAGACCAGCTAACTCCTCTTTAAAATGGCAACGATACCTCTAAATTAAATATACTTCATCATTAAATGAAATGATGTATGCAAAGTACTCTGCACCTACCAAGTGTTTCATACATATTAATTTCACAGCCATATTCTTAATGTGCCTTATAAATATTATTTTCTCGGTTATGACAGTCACGTAGGACATGTCCTTGGAAGTTGACACTCTTATTTCTTATTTTTGGTCAAATTGACTAACGACAAAATTAAGGCATTTATTTTTAGTATAAAGTATTCATTCAATCAAATGCTTTTACATACCTACTATGCAGTTTCATTTGTATAGGACACAGACAAAAATATCAAATGTATTAACCTTACATATTTCAAATGATCAGAATCATTTCTCACCGTTGTATCCCGGAACGCTTTTTCCTGCTTGTCCTGGCGGAGGGGTTTTAGAATTACCTAATCCAATGCACGATGCCGTAATTGGGGATCCAGTCTCTGGAGATATAAATATTATTTATCATTAAATCATGATGTTTCTTCAGTGTGTGCATTTCTCCCTACCCTCTGCCCCACCATCTCTCACAGAATTTAACTGCATGAGGAACAGATAAATAGTGCAAATGTATTGTTTAAAAATGAAAAATATTAGCAATCTATACCAGATCAACATTTTTTAAATGTAAGGATACAAATCGAGAACAAATATTGTAATGCTTCTTCTAAAGAAAAGAGAAGCCTCTCTAATGTCCTTGGTTATGAATCAAAAGACATGAAGAATGGAGAGTTATATGACTGAGAATTTTATTTTTTAAAATATTTATTGAGAGACAGAGAGATACAAAGTGTGAATCAGGGAGGGGCAGAGAGAGGGAGACACAGACTCTGAGCAGGCTCCAGGCTCTGAGCTGTCAGCACAGAGCCCAACACAGGGCTTGAACTCACAAGCCATGAGATCATGACCTGAGCTGAAGTCGTATGCTAAACTGACTGAGCCACCCAGGCGGCCCATGACTGACAATTTTACAACACATGTTAAACACTAAAAGATCTCTAAGAAAGATGCCTTCTTTTAATTCACCATTCACCTAGTTATTTTATCATGGTCAATAACAGCTACTTGTGAAATATTTTCTGTTATTTATGGCTTACTGTCTAAAATAAGTAATCCAAAGAATTTGGGGAATGAATATATGAACAATATCAACTCTAATTTTTAAAGAAATACACCTGCTTAGAGACTTTGCATCTGAACCTGAACTTAACAAAGCTTTGTCAAACTTCTCTCAACCTGCTGTTCCTGAGCTTCCAAAAGGCAGGCAGCCCGGGAGGTAGGAAAGAAAGAAGAAAGGAAGGGAAGGAGGAAGGACATTATTATTTGCTGATGATTGCATCAAGACCAGAGACTTAGACGCAGTTAACCTGCATTGATTAACAAAAACGATAGATTAGCTTTCTCTGTCTCAAGTTGTTAATAGAATAATAGCAGCTGTTATATGATATCCATAAATTCTGAAAATGATTATTTTTATGGACGAATGCATTTGTTATTATCAGTAAACACAAGTTCGGGGTTAACAGGATATTTTAAATATGAGATCTGTGTATGTTGGAGAAGCCGGATAAGAGTATTGACAGTGAAAATTTTGGAACTACTGGCTTAGTATCAGACACAGAGACATACACATACATATTCCCAAGGGAATTAACTGCCAAACCAATTAGATCCAGAGTAATCCAAAATTTTAAAAAACATCTATCTTCCTAAGGACTCAGAATGTATTCTTTCCACTATGGTTTCTATCATAATTTTTCATACATTTCTATCACTTTGGCATGGTGGGAAGAATTTATTACTGTTCTTTACTTTCCAGAGTAGCTCAGTTTATTATTCACATTTTATGGATGGTGGCTCCGCTGGCATCAATAACGGAAGATGGCCTCTCGAACATTAAAACACAGTTCCTACGTCACAGTCCAGTGCTTCAGATGCTAAGCCATATGGTCACCACTGAGGAGAAGCAGCGAGTAACCAGGGCAGACGTTTCTGATGTTTAACAAAAAACTCTCAAATACTTTCATACTAAGACAAGAAGGCTGGACAGATATTTTACGAAATGGCATTCCATCCATCATGCAAAAGCCCTGTCCTTTCTTCCTACAGCACAAGCAAAGAAGGGAAGGAAGTCCCCTTTTCGGAAAAATTAGCAACATTTCCCCCTGTGCCTTTTTAAAAATGTCTCAGTACGGATCTCTTCTGCCCTCCAAAACTGACAGAGACAAGAGCAGTGTAATGACAGGAAGCAACGCTGTCGAGTCAGGCGCTTAAGGAAAGATATGCAGACAGGGGCAGAAGCTGGTAGGACGTATGAGGAAGGGAGATGTCCCTTTTACGGTCCCTGTTCCCCCACCCATCCAGGGGGTGGGGAACCAGCTGCGAAAGTACATTTTCTATGTTAAAAGGGTGTCTCATCAAGTTTAGTTTATCACTAGAGGCACTCCAATCATTTCAAGTTCAAACTCTCTAGATTTCTAAATGCCATAAAGCCTCTTCGCAACTTGTCAAGAGATGGCTTCAGAACCTACAAATGAACCTCCCAATGGCTTCCGGCCCTGCTGTCTGAAAGAGAAGCAAACGCAAAACCACCACCACAATCTCTAAGGGCACTCTGCTTCATCTCCTCTCCAGGTGGACTCGTATGAAAGAAGCCAGCACTCTCTTCTTCCTATAACACTGGGAGAGAGAGGATGTGGGTAGAGGGAGAGAGAATAAAACTTAGTCTTAAATAAAGACAGAGGAACAAGTTAGTGAAGCATGGTCAGTATGTCCTTCTTAAGTAAGTTGACACTACACATACTTCCCGAGATTCTTAAGCATCTTTTACAAAGATGAAAGATTTATTGGATCTGAAGAGAAACCAGAGTATCTTAAGCATCTTTGTGTAGTGATGACATGTTTATAGTCTTTTCACCTTCCATTGTTTTGTTATAATCGATGATTGTAAGATAAATGAGCAGCATATCCTCCTATATGATTACTTTGACTCAATTTTAAGGGCAACGAAAAGGATTATCCTTACGGGTACTTAAAGGAGATACTGTAGGTTTATACTTTGAACATTAGTAACTTGAGTACCTCATTGATTTTATGTTTATATTCATTTGGGGGGTTGGGAAAAGAACTGATTGTAGTGACATGGAAAAGATACATTGAGATGAAATGACAGATTCCAGGACTTTCCACACAGGGAGCGATAGTTAGGACAAAAGTGGGATGAGAAAGACCACAATGGCTGCTATAGAAACTTCGATTGTTTCTCTGTACACCTCCGAATGTCCTGAGACCCAGAGAATGTACTGATCCACCCGCATGGCAAGCACACACTCGTGTGCTCACGCGTTCATGCACACAGACTCTGTCGTCATCCTGGCTCTCGGGCTTGCCCAGGTGCAAAAAAGGCTTCTGGTTGGGGAAAACCCTCAGGCACACTGCCCCCTCGAACCAAACTTCTAAGGCCTCCTGAAGCCCCACTGTGAAGATGTTCTTAAAACATCTGCTTCACACTGCCCAGGCTATAATTAACTGGCTAGCAGTTATCCAGGAAGACAGGAAATCTGGATGTCACACTGAGACCGAGAAATGGCTGCATTTAAACAAACCAGAACATTCTCTTTGAAGAAAAGAATTGGATGTTTCATTTGAAGAAATCTTTCCAAAGGTACCTAATCTTAGAAAAAGACACCCAGGAAGAAGATGGCAGGGAAGCGAAGGTTGTGAAGAAAATATTATGTTGGTACATTTATATTCATACTGCATTAACAGCTAAGGCAGACATTTCACTTCTTTTTTAGTATCTCAACTGCCTCTCCACCTTACTGCACTGGTGAGCTGTTACTTAGAGGATTTTCCCCTAAAACTTCTGACTCTAAAGAAAAGGAACAAGAAAATACATTGTTTTCAAATACAAATTATGTTGTGTTATGCTAAATGTCTTTTTTGTTTATGTTATTGCATTTAATCCAACTACATTGGAAGATAGAAAAGTGAATATTCTTTTTACAAACGAAAAATACTAAGAACTAACTTAGAAAATTGAAACCATTTCTCTTGGTTTGCCTAATTCTTACAGAGAAGGATAAGAATGAAACAGAAAAGTATACCACTTGTGAGGTCCTGAAGTAGGATATGGAGGGTTGAAGAGATATCACCTAGACTGTGTCTCGGAGGAAGAAAAATCCTGTGACAGTGAGCCCAGCCTCTCATAGTCACAAATGGAAGTAATGGTGGGACACAGCACTTATTAGCAAATATTTAGGTGGCAGCTATTATGTGCTAGGTGGTATCATCAGAACTGGGGATGGAACAATAAACAAAAGGGACAGTTCCTTCTGTCATGGAGCTCACTTTCTAGCTGGAAAGACAAACAGCAAGAACATAAATAAAACATATGACATGTTAAGGAGTGATAAGCACTAAGAAATATTTGTAAAATACAGACGAGGGATGTGATGTGATGTGATGCGGAAGAATTGCGATCTTAGATTGGGTGGCCAGAAAAGGCCTCCCTGGGAAGGTAACATTTAAGTAAAGTCTTGAAGCGAGTGAGGACCTGTGCCACATGACATCTAAGGACAAAGAATCCAGGAGGAAGGAAACACGAGTGCAAAGGTCCTGAGGTAAGCTTATTCCAAGCATGTTTGGGGAATGTTAGTCAGCTAGTGTTATTGAAGCAGAATAAATGAGGAATGTATTAACAGGGGATAAGCCCAGATAGGTAGTGAGGAGACAGATCATTTAAAACTACTTTGAAGTCCTCCTAAGAACTCAAGCTTTAGTTCTGAGTGATGCTGCATGCTAATGAGGGCTTTTGAACAAAAAGTAATGAATCACAACAATGTAAATAAAATTTGTGTAAATATTTGCACAACATTCAGTTCTATGGCAGTTTATTTTATTTGGGGTTTAGAGAGAGCTGTATGTGAGAAAATGCATGGACAGACAGAGGCTGCATTAGAATTGTTGGTTCAGACACAGAGATTTCTGTGTTTTCCTGCACATCAGGAACCAATTCACATGAGAATTCACTAGACTAGCAGAAAGGCTAGGGCCCAGTCAGGTGGTGAAAGGAAGACGACTGCCCACATCAACCCAAAATAATCACTTTTGTTATATAAGTGTTAGTGTGTGTATAGATCAGCACGACATTTCTGAAAGGCAATTTGGCAACTATAAAAACCCTTACCAATCCACATACTCTTTAACCCAGCTGTTCCATGTTAAGGAATATATACAAGGAAATATTTGTAGAAGCCCACAAGTAACATTAAGGATATTTATCACAGTATTATTTATATGGATGTTCAGAAGACTGTCCAAAAATTGAGATTAGTCCATAGTAAGAATTAATGCAAAGCTACTCAAACATCATGGGAAAATGTCTGATAAGAAATAATTTTTACAGAGTATTGTTTAGAAAATCTGTAAAATAGAATGCATAATATGATTCTTTTATGTAAATAATATGCATTGAACAAAAATATATATCTTGGCAAGATACACATTAAAATATTGACAGAAGCTATTTCTGAATGGTGAGCCAAGGGGAAATTATGTTGATCAGTTCAGAAGGCTATATCCACAATTTTGAAATTTACTCACTATGGAGATTAGATTGGCTGCAGTTCATTTGATCTTCATCTTATTGAAAGGTGGGACCTATGTCCTCTCTATTTGAATCTCGGCTACTTTTTTGATGGCTCTAATAGAAAAGAGTAGAAATGACTCTTTGCTTCTAGGCATAGGCCTTAAGAATTTTAGATCACTATCTCTGGAACCTCTCTCTGAGCCGCCATGTAAAATGGCCATTACTCTGAATCCTCCATATGAAAAATGCCACTTGCAGACATGCCTGTCCACAGTCTTGACTGACTCCAGCCTTGTAGTCATTCCCAGGCATGAGAGTGAAGCCATCTTGAACCCACCAGACCAGCCCATTCACCACTGAATACTATTTGAGTTGTCTCAATCAGGAGTACATGGAGTATAGGGTGTGTGGGTTGCTCAGTTGGTTAAGCGGCCATCCTTGGTTTCAGCTCAGGTCAAGTTATGGTCTCATTGTCTTTAGGTTCAAGCCCTGCATTGGGCTCTATGCTTGCAGTGCAGAGCCTGCTTAAGATTCTTCTCCCTTCCTCCACTCATGTGGGGTGCCCTCTCTCTCACAAAATAAGTAAATAAACCATACTTAAAAAAAAAAAAGGAGTACATGAAGTTTAAAACCCTTGGTTGATCGCTGCCCATAACCCTCACCCATAAAACCATGATACATGGTTATTGTTTTAAGCTGCTAGGTTTTGGAGTAGTTTGGTTTTGTTTGTTTGTTTTTAATTATTTTTTACATTTATTTACTTTTGAGAAATAGAGAGAGACAGAGCACAAGTGGGGGAGGGCCAGAGAGAGAAAGAGGCACCAAACTGAAGCAGGCACCAGGCTCCGAGCTTTCAGCACAGAGCCTGACATGAGGCTCGAACTCACAAACTGTGAGATCATGACCTGAGCCGAATCAGACGCTCAACCAACTGAGCCACCAAGGAGCCCCAATTTGTTTGGTTTTAACACAGCAGTAGATACTTGGAACACTCACCACTAAAAATATTATATATTCTTCCAAAAGAGAATTAGTGCAATTGTCAAAAAGAATTGTTCAAATAATTATGTGAAAACACCCTCTTTGTCTATAGTTGAAATCAGGTTCTTCCTGAGTGGTTGAGAATCATTTGAATCAGCAGAACCAAACATAGCTAGTCCCTGACATTTTATGCTCAGGAGTTGTTTGCTGACTAGTAAATACATACTTCTTACATGGGTTTAGGCTCCAGTTCCCATTATTAAGGTCAGGGCTCTTAAAAAAATAAATAGCAAATCATAGAATAATGCAATCCCAAAATGAACCAGGAGGTGGGAGAAATAGAGGACTCAGAAGAGAAAAAGCTGTATGTTATCATTATAATTCTGTTCCAACATTTTCTTATCCCAAGAATGATATTAAAAGGTCAGTCCTTTAATACATATTTATGGAATTCTCAGTGAAAGGCATTTCTTTTAATGGGAAGGCAGTGTGAAGGGTGGAAAGACATGCCAAACAGAAATAGCAGCATGTTCAAAGGTTGAGAAGTTAGACCATCAAGGGACTGACTGCAAGTTATTCAACAGAGCAAAGCTCAGAGGTGTTGGGTGGACAAGGGAGCAAACAAGAAGCAAAGTCAGAGAGATGAGCAGAAGCAGATCAAAAAGTGCTTTTGTCCCAGGGTAAGAAATTTGGATATCATTCTAGGAACAATGGGAGACAAAGGGGGTTTTAGCAGAAGTGATTTGCTCACAATTGCATCTTACAAAATTCTCTTCAGTTGCAGACTGGAGCACTGAACTGGGGATCCCAATCCAAAACAAAAGTCATTAGATGTGGTTGGTGTGATGAGAGGTGAGTAAGTGTGGAGGATGGGATCAAATCTGAGTTATATTCAGAGTCCGGGAGCCTTGGTGATTGTTTGAGTATGGAGAAAGAGCCAGAGGGAGAGGTCCAGGACAACCCCAGGGTTTTGGCTCGTAAGTGAAAGGCAATGCAGAAAGAAGAGTAGATGTGCGTGAGGGTTAAAAGGAAGAACACAGTGGCAGGTTCACAAAGCCCATCTCTCTCAATAAGAGCTCCTGCTGCATCTGAAAATCTCCTATTCTGTACACACTGTGGTTCTAGAAACACTACATTTAAGCAATATGGATTTAGAAGTTGGTGGCCCGTGCAGAGAGCTGAGGTCCTGGAAATCAATCAATTCAGCAGCCTGGTCCTGCTGAGTCATATTAATCACAGCATCATCATAGGCATAAAAGCAATTTGTAAAGAAACCATTCTCTCCACTTCTGAATCTATACAGTGTGCTATAAATAACTTGAATGGTGGTAGCAGAGAGAAAGCAGAACAGTGAGATGTACACTGGTGAAAGAAAATCAATTTAATCTTTGTGTTCACGAGATGGTACGATTCCAGTTTAAAATACTTAATTCAAAGCAGCCTAACTTTTTGTCCTGGAAGCAGACCATTAATTTGAGCTGTGGTCTTATCCTTCTCCCTTACCAGCCTCTTATTGCCTCTAACTGTGGAGAAACTCATAAATAACCTGCAGTTAAGTTAGATAAGAAATGCTGAATTAATGAAGGCCTACGATAAGACATAGGAAGGGAGGGCTGGGGACAAAACGGAGCAATGGTAGTTCCCACTTTAATCTTAACTAACTGGTTGACTCCGGGAAATTAAACTCTCTATGATTACTTTTTCTCATGTATAAATTGAACTCTTTAGGTTCCAAGTTTTCTTGAGTCTGGATTATCTACAGGCCAGGAGGCAAAAGATGGTCTTTATATTCATGCAAGGTGGTTCAAAGAAAGGAAAAGGAAAGGAAAATATTGACTGAGTGTTTCTGTAGGTCAGAAACTATGCTGCACTGTTTGTACATATTTCACTTTACTTCAAGCTTTCGACAGGCCCATGGGATAAAGTGCAAGCAGAAGATCAAGGCCATGCCGATGGCTGCAGTGTAAGTGTTGACCAGGACTGAAAGGCGGTCCTGCTAGCATCCAGCATCACTTTTCACTACCCACACTACTTTCCCAAGGAGAACAGTCACCTTTGGTTTTTGCAATTAGAACTGACAACACAAGAGGAATTGGAAACCTTTTTGGGGTGGTTAATGGGCCTACAATCTAGGGGTTTATAAGCAACAGGGGGAAAATCAAATTTCCAGACAGAAAGGTTTGTCAAGGAAGAATTTAGAAACTCTTTTTTCTTGTAGAGATCGACAAAACCATAACATATTTTCACCTTCAAGAGTGGATTAAATGTGAATCTTGCCCAAGGTAGGAGGATTAGAATGGATGACATTTCAAAGGCCAAACCAACTTTATATCATTAGTCTATTTCCCAGTGTTTAGTCTCTTGTGAAAACATTACCACTAATACAATAATGAGTACAAATAAATATTCTAAAAAGCAATTATACGTATCCAAACTACTTCATGTAATCATATTTGAAAAATAATACTTGATGTTCTTTCTACATTATCATACTACACAGATGACAATGTCTGATTCAAAGCCTGGGGTATCTGATTTGGAAGATTCCTTTTCAGATGGATTAATAATTTGTAAACAGTTATTCACTTTCAAAAAGAAAAGCCTGTGAAGCCTGCCTTACGTTTGACGCGAGATTATTCCTTCCACAGATCACATTCATGTAGCTTACCTCTAAGCCCCTGCTTCTCAAATTATCAGTAAAAATTACCTACCTTAAACAAATGAAGATTGCTCTAAATGAGAACAAAATCCTGTTGCCAGGCAACAAAGACGGCATCAGGACTTGTCTCTCTCTCACCAGATGGATACTGTTAGAATCGCTAGCTGCACATTGCTGAGAAGCCACTGAATCCGTAAAACTGTTTTTTACCCAATCACAACTTATCATGCTAAATAAACTAGGTAAAATGTCTTCTCCATGAATGAAAAAAAAAGAGATGAATTTATTCTTGACTATTACATTGAAAAAAAATGCAGCAGACAGTAGTAATCCATTCACATCACTAAAGACTCTGAATTCTACTATTTGAAAGTAGCATGCGGTATATCCTGGACAGCCCCATGCATGGGACAAAGGCATTGCCAATCCAGTGCAGTTCAACCCAGCCCTTTGAGTTCCACAGTGTGTATTTCAAGAGTTTAGTACAACCAATTGTCTTTGAAAATACAAGCCTGTACTTTAATGAAGCCGTATCACCTGAGTTTGATTGAGTCAGACATTAAGGAAAACCCAAAAGCAAGAAATAACAGAGTCTGAAAGTAAACCTAGGAAGGTGGCATTTGGTTGTAGATAGGTATCTCACTCTGAGATCTGCAGTCACACTAACTTTTGCTAGTAGCTCTTGGCACCCAAACTATAGAGAATTAAGTTTTAAATAAAGATAGAATCTTTTGATTTAAGAACTGTCACCAAGAAGATGCTTTCCTCACTGTCATGTCAGCCATGTAAAGCCTCTTATGCCTTAGTCTTAGAGAAGCATTTTGGAATAAAATATACAGGATTTTGCATGAGACACAAGTTAGTTAAGTTAGAAGAAAGTCATAAGTTTTGCACATAGTTGTGTATTTTTTCTTAAAGGCAGAAATAGGGGAGCTTGGGTGGCCCAGTTGGTTGAGCATCAGACTTTGGTTCAGATCATGATCTCACAGTTTGTGAGTTCCAGGCCTGCATCAGGCTCTGTGCTGTCAGCACAGACCCAGCTTCAGATCCTCTGTCCCCCCTCTCTCTCTGCTCCTCCGCTGCTCGCACTCTTTCTTTCAAAAAGTAAATAAAATATTTTAAAAAGGCAGAAATAACAAGAGTCATAAACCTTCCAATGTTGAATTCCAAAGATGAAGCAAAGTCTCTACTGCAGACTAAATTTAGGACTGTAGACTGACAGATTGGAATCTGGCAGCAAAAAATGTACCAACTTACCTACAAAAACAGAATGTCTGAGAAAGCAGAGGCAATGAAGGAAGAGGATGACCCAAAACAGCAAGTGGCTTCAACTTTGATACCCCACCTACCAACTCCTCAAATGTTGGCTAGTTCACAATTGGTCTACCTAGAAGGAATGAGACGGTGCTACATTTGAATCTGTACCATTTTGCATAGAAATCTCTGCTTAGGATAATTGTTACTAAACTGTAATTACTTATTCCATTTTGTACTTTTGATTTTTGTAAAGAAAATGTATTGCTGTCTTTAAAAAAATCCTGGGCTAACAGACCTTGTTGAGGTAAACCCAAGGACAGGGACTGAACTGGGTCAGCCTAACTAATTTTTGTGGTTAAAACTGTGGTCGAAGTTGTCTGTTCTTAGGAAGTGTATCCTTCTACACTGTGCAAAAATAAGGATTATTGTGTCAAGTGGCCTTGACACATCTTAACAATGTAGTTTTAGTGGGTGTGTGCTTTTAAGATCAATGGTTTTGATTTAAGAACTGGCATGATTGAAGTTTGCTTGAGGCTTTGAATCCACTTCAATAAAATCCAAAATTATCAGATTCCTTCTCAAAGGAGAAAGATTTTGTCTCTATATAGAACATAGTGACTTCAAAACTGGCAACTGCAATTAAAACTGCAGCAGTTCAATCAAACAGAGAGAGAAATACTGTGATTACTCTGAGACATAAGAACTCAGCAAAGATGGCTCAAAGCAGATAAAGTAAGATCAATAACTTAATTGTCACCAATGTCTCAATCTATTAGGTGAGTACTGTTTCTCAAATCCCTCCTTAGGGTTTCTCAAATACTATGAAGAATCTTATTCCCTCCTTAAAGTGAAGGAAACAAAACAAGTAAACAAACAACAAAATCACCCAATGCTGCTCAAGTTGGTAGCTATCACCTCATTTCAAATACTTCATCACTACTTGGGTACTTGAAATACTTTCAATGTAAGCTCTGTATCTTCTGATGAGAAAAACACAGACAATATTCTGACAGCAGGTGGAAAGAACCATGGATTCCTTTCACCTCAACCCTTTACCAGGTTTTTCTTTATTAAAGATTTTGTGGAACTTGAGTATTCTAACCACACAGTCATTGTCTTTAACTGATTGATAGCATGTGAAAAAATAGTGTTTCGCTATTAAATATAGACTAATTAGAAACACTAGTAATAGTGTTTCTAATATTAAAAAGTGGGATGCCACTCTGTTCTGTTACAATCATTTCTAAACCAGTATCATGTCTTACAGTAAATGGAAAGGAAAGGAAAGGAAAGGAAAGGAAAGGAAAGGAAAGGAAAGGAAAGGAAAGGAAGAAAACCTCAAAAAAGAATAAGGTCTACTGTGTTTTGGGTTTTAGTAGTTAGTCTCTGAAATTTAAGGAATTTTTTTTTGATTTGGTCATTCACTCATAAGGAAAATGATTTTTTATAGTTATCTTCAGTCAGGGACACCTGATGGGTCAATCAATTGTGCATCCAAGTTTTGCTCAGGTCATGATCTCATGGTCCATGAGTTTGAGCCTCACATTGGGCTCTGTGCTGACCGCTCAGAGCCTGGAACCTGCTTCAGATTCTGTGTCTCCCTCTCTCTCTGCCCCTCCCCTACTCATGTTCTGTCTCTCTCTCTCTCTCTCTCTCAAAAATAAATAAACATTTTAAAAAAGATACTTATAGTTATCTTTAGTCAGAGAAACAGTAACAACAACAATAACTTCCTGCAAAAGACACCATGCACTGCACAAATAGTGCTTTCTAAAATTGTGCTTTGTATCTGATTTCTGGAAAAGCTAAAACTGCTTAATAACAGTAGAGTGTTTTATCTGGTGATTGTACACTTGACGATAAAGAAGTTCTGGCTGTTTGTTTATTTACTTATTTATATTTGCCCATGAATTAACATACCTTAATGGAACGATTGTCTATTTACTTAATCTCTTCTTTTTCTTAGTTAAAAATTTAAAAGGTTTATTTATTTTTATTTATTGACAGAGAAAGCACGAGCAGGAGGGGCAGAGAGAGAGAGGGAGAGAATCCCAAGCAGGCTGCCAGCACAGAGCTAGACGTGGGGCTCAATCTCACAACCATGAGATCATGACCTGGGCCGAAATCAAGAGGTGGATGCTTAACTGACTGAGCCACCCAGGAGCCATTAAGTTCCCCCTTTTAAATTATGATTGTAGCACCTCTGTTTCTCTTTCTCTATGTGCAAAAGAAAATGAAAGATTCAGTCAATTATGCATATATTTCCAATCATTTTATAGATAAGTTACTGTGAAGATAAAAAATCTGAATGAATGACAATTTGTCTTTTATTCCGATTTATGAATCAATTAGATACAACCCTCCGATCTAAATTTAGCAAGACAAATTTTCTTTATGAAAGCATTAAGGGTTTACATTAGCACAGTCCAAAACAAAGGCTTAATATTTCAGTCATGTTGAATAGCGAGAAGTCTTTATTTAAATGCTCCTGCAAGGAATTGATTGGTTCTCAAATTTTCCACAGATTAGTTCTCCATGTAGAATCTTAGATATTATTTAAATCAAACATTAAAGAGTATTGATATCAAGTGGCCAAAAGAGAATGTAAGTCACTAGAAATCTGTTGTTGCTAATACAAATTTCACTAACCTAACAAAAACAACATGGTAATTAATGAAATGGATTGACTGCAGAATGCCTTCTTATAACTCAAGTCCAGGAATTAATCAACTTTTATTCATACATTTTAGTTACTTACAATATTCCTAATTAATTCTAAATCATACATCACAGTTTCTAAGCAGTGATTTGTACACATATATTAATGTAATCAGTGAGAAAATTCATAAATTATACATTGTATGGGAGGCTTATAAAAGTGTACGATTATATAAAAAAATCAATTTCTAAGTCAATAACAAGAAAAAAGATCTTGTAGAAAACCTAAAATTTGAAATGAAAAGTATTTCTTTGGCTAAAGCTTAACATGCCTTCATATGTTATCAGGTTTTCACTCACATACCTCTTGTGGACATGCCCCCTCTATTTAATATGTAAGTAGTAGGAAATTTGTGACTACACCAAACACATTGACTTTTCCTTTCTTTTTCCTAGGAGTTAATAATAGCCCTCAAAGTACTTGCCTTTCCCCCTCCCTGGTGATTTAACATTAATTTGCTATCACTTTAAGAAAGGTTAATGGGGGGTGTCTGAGTGGCTCAGTTGGTTGAGTGTTTCAACTCTTGATTTCAGCCCAGGTCATGATCTCACAGTCATGGAATGGAGCCCCATGTCAGGCTAGATGCTAAGCGTGGAACCTGTTTGGGATTCTCTCTCTCTCTCCTTCTGCCGCTCTCCCTGACTCACACTCTCTCTCTCTCAAAAAAAAAGCTGCAAACATTAAACTTGAATATCACTTTGCAGTTACTTAGCGCAGCATACAACACTGAAGATAATGAATTGACCCTTCTATGCAAATGAATTAAAATTCTAATGAGATTTTTTTTAGTAGCTGACATCTGCATCACGTAGGATGAATTTCTTTTATAAAGTACAAAACTCCCTACCTGACTGGCTACCTACCTACTTCTCCACATGTTTGTATTTCTGTAATTTAATTGGACACAATATCAAATTCTATAAAATCAGATGGGAGGGGATAGAATCAGTCATTATTAGTAGAAACCACTATGTTCCCCACAGTATTGAGTGGCCATTGAAACCTGATTAAAGTGATGTCACATTGACACAATGTTGCTATTAATTTTCTCTGAACAATGCATTAAAGAAAAAATTGCAAATTCACATGAAACTCAGTACCCACCAGGGACTTCCTATGTTTGTTTTTCAGGTGTCAGTGAGCTTTTTAGCAAGCCTAGATGTACTAACTACATACACGTGTACAAGCTATTATGTACAAAGATATTAACAAGAAAAAAAATCATAATTTTATTTATTAATATGCTGGTTTCCTTCAATAGGCTTTGGCATAGTCACCTATAATAAGAGAAAAATGATATTCTTTTGTGTTAGAAACAACCCCTAATTTTGACCAAGAAAGGAAAATCATCTTAAAGTTGAAAAGATAGTTTACTCTTCCTGCCTAGGAGAATAACTGCTAGAATTTTCCTGGTGAATAGGGGAGGCATCAATCCTATAAATAGTCTTCCTTGCAGAGGCAATAATTCTTCGCTTGTTTTTATATATTTTTACATATGGCGCTGCTCTTTCTCTGAATTCAGTCTTATCGTTTTTATTTCCTAAATAGTTATGAATCTGAATTTAGATAAGAAATTTCTCCCTTAGCAAATAAAACTAGAGAGACTAGAAACTCTTTCTGATTTGCATTTTATTTAAGGAAACTGTATTCCACTCTGATCATTCATTTTATATTTTATATTACAAAAGATATGGAAAACATGTTTTTCCAAAGAGCAATATCCAAGAAGATAATGTAAAAAATGTCATTTATCAGAATCAAAGAGCTCTAAAATATCAAACACTGAACTAAAGTTTTAGTCACACACTTGATTTTCTAGATTCTATTGTTTTTAAAATCAGGCTTAATCTTTGCAAAGAAAATTTATTTTTAGCCTTTTTTCATTCAAATTTGATACTCTGCCCCAGTTACTCAGAAGATGAAAATTCTGAAAACATTAGTCTAAAAGGGTTGATCTAATTTGTTAAACTACATAGAATTGAGCTAAAACATGTACATATGGGGTGCCTGGGTGACTCAGTCAGTTAAGTGTCTGACTCTTGATTTCAGCTCAGGTCAGGATCTCATAGTTCATGGGTCAAGGCTCAAGTTGGGGGGTGCCTGGGTGGCTCAGTCGGTTAAGTATCCAACTTTGGCTCAGGTCATGATCTCACTGTCTGTGGGTTTGAGCCCCGCATTGGGCTCTGTGCTGACAGCTAGCTCAAAGCCTGGAGCCTGCTTCAGATTCTGTGTTTTCCTCTCTCTCTGCCCCTCCCCCACTTACACTCTGTTTCTCTCTCTCTCAAAATAAAATAAAGACATAAAAAACTTTTTTTAAAAAAAGGACCCAAGTTGGGCTCTACTGACAGTGCAGAGCCTGCTTGGGATTCTCCATCTCTTTTTCTCTCTGCCCCTCCCTTGCTCACCCTCTCTCTCTCAAAAATAAACAAATAGACTTTTAAAAAATTGCTTTAAAATATGTGCATAAAAAGGCCACAAGGTTATCATAGCTCACTGTTACTTTTAGTGAGTCAAATGGAAAACCCAACAAAATCTCCCTACTCAGTAATGGGGAAAACAGGTTCCACTTAATCTCCTACTTTCACATATATACACAAATATTCTTCCAAAGAAGCAGCAGAGGGGTGCCTGCAGCTGAGTCAGTTAAGCGTCAACTTGTGATTTCAGCTCAGATCATGATCTCACACGGTTTGTGAGTTCAAACCCTGTGGTGGGCTCTGTGCTGACAGCACATAGCCTGCTTGGATTCTCTCTCCCCTGCTCTCTCTACCCCTCTCCCGCACACGCTCTCTCTTTCTCTCTCTCTCTCAAATAAATAAATAAACTTTAAAAAAGGAAGCAGCAGAAAGGTGTTATTTTAAATTGTACCAAATTTTATGTTACACCCACTTAATATGACAATTTGTTTCCCAAGGACCACTTAGTGGGAGGAAAATTGAGAGTAAACAAAATAAGGAAATAAACAAATTACATATGAAATGGGAAAGATACATTTGATTTTATAGAGCACAAGAAGGGAGCCAGAGAACCACAGAAAATCTTGTGAGAGAAACACGGCTTTGAGAAAAGCACTCTGGGAACTCTGTGCAGGGTATACAGCAAAGCCGAGAGAACAGATGAGTAATGAGGGTAATTTAGATCCGGGCAGATGATAATGCAGCTGCCACAGCTCAAAGGCACTGGGCGCGCTGAGGTGGTATCAATCCAACAGCCACTTCAAAGGAAAATCTGAGATTTGTGACTTATTGGATATAAGCAAAACAAAGAGAGGAGAAGCAAGCAAGATCTTCAATACTTTATACCTAGGGACCAAGAAAATGATGTCATTGATATCATTTACAGAGACTTTTTAACAAAAGGATAACCAAAGAATTGCTTACACTACTGAAGCCAGAACCACCTAAGTCCTGAATTTATGCCTGATGGTAATAGTTCAGAGTCTCCTCCAATCCTTGCAGTGTTTTCGAACACTTCTGCAATATTTCTGTACCTGTTTGAAAAATGCTCACCAGTTTGCCACCAGTGGTCTAGGACAGGTACTCTGAAGACCTTTTTGGACCATTCCAGGGTCTCCACATCACACCGTTCTCCAGCCACAAACAATGTTTTGAACCTGAATATAAGAAGGAGCATGAATCCAAATTATTCCTTGGAAATAATTCTAAATAATTTCATTCTCATTCTTTTAAACATTTGAGAATCCAACCACATTGATCTCATCAAGGAAAACAGCCGTATCATCTCTATATCATAGAATGGTGAGAAAGGTTATTTGTTTTGACCCAAATGTAACCAAATGAACATCTCAAGATTGAAGAAAGTGCTTCCTAAGAATTTACAACTATAGCTTCTCAGTTTTGAGAAGAGCAATTGAGTTGATCTTTGTACTATATCTGTCACACTCATCCAATGATCAGAGATGAAAACGTTTTTCCTCCTTGACATTATGTCTGCTATTTTTAGCTCCATGTTTGATTGCTGTATTCTATTTAAGTCTATACGCAAAAATACTCTCTTGAGTATCACATCAGGCAACAAATAAGTTCATAAATATGATCTTTTTGTTCATTTGGGTGAGTTCCTTTGATAAAGATTGCTCTGATTTCAAGGACATATTTATCCTATTCCAAGGACATACACAGGGAAAAATAGGCTATTTAAGAGTAAATGCCATTGTGGCCTTCCTGGTCAGAAAGACTCTTATCAAGAGGAATATAAGGTTATTAAAGGGAGCACCATGCCACAGAATAGAAAAGAGGAAATAGATAAATGGAATTGGGTTGACACTATTGGTGGCTCATTAAAAGATTGTTTTTCTTTTATTCTCAATGTTTCAGTGGTATTTCTATCAAAAAAAAAAGGAAAGTATGTATGAAGAGTTAATTCACTGTTATCAAAGTAAAATTCAATCAAATAAATAAAAGCCTGCTAACCCATCCTAAACAATATAATATTAGCCACAGGAGATTTCTTACAATTCCCTTACCATCTCATGAAGATCATGGAGATACAGCTATTCCCACCCCAATGCTCCAACAATATACCTTTCCCCTCTTGGGTATAAGCATGTATATCATTCTATAGTTATTTGTTTCTTGTCTATTTCCCACAGTGGACCATGAGCTCCTTAAGAGCATTCATCTTCATGAAGTCAATACTAATTAAAAAGTATCTGGGACTTTTAGGTACTTAAGCATTTCTAGAAGCTCAGGAAGATGAAGTAGAGAGATGAGTAGATAGGTAAAACTTGTGTCAGCTTGACTCATTCTTCTAAGTAAAAGAGGAAGCATGTTGAGTATGCAATAGCATGCAAGAGTATGAAAATAGACAATGGAAAAGTGATTTTGAAGAAAGAAAGTTATTTCTATTTAAGGAAATTTTTAATAACATAAAAGCAAAAGAACTAAAGAGCAGCCACTTGGCTTTCTTTTACTGATTCAATTAGTAGGTCTAGGAGGCCAAGTAGAGATAACACAAACTGGGTGTAGTACAGAAATAACGGATGGTAAATCATGTTAAAATTGCTGTCCAGTGAATCTAGAGTAGGTATGAGAAATAGGAAGCAAAGTAGGAATAAGTGTGATGGAGAAAAGTATCAGGAAAAAATAATGTAAAGACAGAGAAACATAATTTCAATTTTCAGATCAGGAAAGAACCCATTATTAGTCTTTGTTAAGAAACCGTTTAAATAATGTGGATCAATCATTTTGGTGAGTCACCTCTCAAAGTATGAAAGGCTGCTAGGTAATAATTTAAATTTTTAAGAGCACTCAAGGGAAACAGAGAAAAAGGATGAAAATAAGAAAGCAAAAAGGGAGAATAATAAAAGAGACTAGAAAACAATAAATGATTTTTGACTATATATATATATGTTTGCAATCTGAGATAAAATTTAGATAATTAAATATATATTCATTTACAACTTGCTTAAGATTAAAATCTGAATATCAAATATGACTTCATTTGGCAAAACGGATATAGCACAATAAAACAAATACTTAAACATTAAATTATTAGAACTAGGTTAAAACATAAAAGATTAGTGTAAAGTTTTAAAGTTTAAAATAAAGTCAACACATTTGTGATTTTAGATGCCATATAAACACAAGACAAATATTTAAATATAAAAGGCCATATTGTTGATAATCCTATATCTGAGAAATGTGAATTTATTTTAATTACATTTTCTTTAAACAGATTTTTAATATCTAAAAATAAAAATTTTAATGCTTATTTATTTTTGAGAGACAGAGACAGAGCATGAGCCAGGGAGGGGCAGAGAAAGAGAGAAACACAGAATCTGAAGCAGGCTCCAGGCTCTGGGCCATTAGCACAGAGCCCTACACGAGGCTTAAACCCATGAACTGTGAGATCATGACCTGAGCAGTTTCCGACGCTCAACCGACTGAGCCACCCAGGCGCCCTAGACTCCAAATATTTTAGAAAACTTCTGTGATTATGAGTATTATGCACATGGATAATTTGTATTAAAATTTATAAATGATATGTTAAAATCAAAATTATATTTTAAGTGTAAAATATTATTAATTAAGAATATAACTAATGAAAAAATGAACACATAATACAAAATAACCAACATCTTGATATTAACACAATTTTTGCAAGTTTTAGTTAAACAATCTCTTCCATTTCCATTAAAATCATTTATTATTTACTAAAACAGAGGGAAAATTATGAGATGATTGGTGATTTACAAAATTGCCAAAGTAGTATAGATAATTCCTTTCCCTTAATACACCAAAAACTATCTACTTTTTTATTAAAAATTCCTCAAAGTGCCCCCAAAGTTATTACTTTTGTCAATTACAGACTCTCAATTGTATAACTTTATTATTATTTTTTTAACTTTTAATGTTTAGTTATTTTGGAGAGAGAGAGAGAGAGAGAGAGAGACAGACAGACAGACAGAGTGTGAGCAGGGGAGGGGCAGAGAGAGGCGGACACAGAATCCCAAGCAGGCTCCAGGCTCTGAGTTTTCAGCACAGAGCCTGATGTGGGGCTCGAACTCACAAACCATAAGATCATGACCTAAGTATAAGTCAGATGCTTAACTGACTGAGCCACCCAGGTACCCCTGTATAAACATTATTGAACATTAACATACTGTATTCAATGATTGAGGAACAGAATATTACTCATGAAAATATTAAGTCTTGTAATAAATACTTAATCAAATATTATTAACTTCTTGGTGTTAATAATATTAACACCTGGGTGGCTCAGTCAGTTAAGAATCTGACTTTTGATTTTGGCTCAGGTCATAATCTCAGGGTTGTGGGATAGAGCCCCACATCAGGCCCCATGTTGGGCTCTTTTCTGATAGCATGGAGCTTGCTTGGGATTCCTTCTCTCTCTGCCCCTCCATCTCTCATTCTCTCTCTCTCTCTCTTAAAAAAATAAATAAACTTAAAAAACTTATTTAATATATATATACTATTAACCCCCAATTCCTCATAGTAAATGAAACCATTTAATTTTAATGTGATATTTTTATAACCAAGATGGTTACTGAAAGAAAAAAGCATGAATTTTAATTTATAAAGATGAATTATAAGATAATTTAAAGATAAACTCATGCCTAAGGTCATAAATAGTCTTATTTTTCAAGGACATTTTGTGGTTTGTAATAAGAAAGAATAGTAACACTTACATTTCTCATTAATGACCTTGCCATTATTTTATTGATCATATGAAAAGATAAATACCCCAAAATGGAAAAAATTAAACAATTTTTCCTTAAAAATACATTTTATAAAGATTAACATTAGCCATTCTTACAATAATTTGGATTCCCTGGAATCCAAATTTACCTAAGTTAATTACATAGGGCTTATATCTACACCATTACTACACTGTAGAATATGGTAGTTCCAAGCTACATGTGGCTATTTAAATTTTAAATTAGTTAAAATTTAAAAAAATAAAATATTAATGTCATGGTATGAATATCCCCTTGTCAAGAGTTCAATAGTCACACAACTAGTATTGCAGAGTTTAGTTTTATTGGGTACTGCTGCTCTAGATTTTAAAAGACTAATAAATATATGGGTAATATTCTGATGATCGCAACACAGGGAAAGATGAATTTATTTCCAAGCATATACTACCAAAACCCTATTATAATACACAATATCTAGAGTAGAAAAGAAACAGTGTGGGGCGGAATTAATGGATATGAAGCCTGTATACTTCATGGAGTATAATTCAAGACTCATATGAAGCTGAGAGTTAAGAGAAACAGAAAAACGATAATATTGTCAAATTAATTTTAGCCCAAATATTAAAAGGAAACTGCATAGAAATGGATAAAAAGCTAAAGATAAATTCTAATGAAGAATTTTCAGGTATATATTAGGAACAGAAGAAAACTAAAGTGAATATTTCTTTCAAGCTCCATAAACTACCAAACAAGTGAAAATTACTCTTCACTTGTGCCAAAAGAAGTTATATAAAAATAGATCATTCAGTAATGCCTCAACTTCTAGTCCAAAGAACATCATTAACTTTTGCCACCAGTGTCCCTGAGGTTATCTCCATTTTTTCTTCATTCTATTTTCCTCCACTTGCTCCCCACTAGAATTCAGTTTCAAATGTTAAAGACACTAGTGTTAGTATTACACATGCATTTGTCACTCTGTCAAGGACCTACTAGCATTATATCCACCAGTCTCTCTCTCTCAAGCACAACCAGAAAAGCTAAGCAGGATGTAAAATGAAAACATCTCTTTGAGGTATCAGAGAACGACAAAACAATCAGCACTGGAAGCATTAAGATCCCAAGGAAAAAACGTATAGAAATGGCTTACAGTGACTTGCCGTTTTTCCCCCTCGGGGTTATCTGCCCAAGCAACTAGTGGTTGAAAACCTGAGAAGCTGAACAAAAACTGTGTCTGCGAGGCTTATAAAGTGAACAGCAATGCCCGCCACCACAATTTCTTGGGAAAAAATTAAAGAACAAAAACCAAAAAAAACCTGGAACTCAAGACCCACAATGGAAAAGAAGGGGTGGAGGGTTGTAAAACACTCAAGCTTTCAGTTGGAATGCCTGAAGATTTACATCCTAACAATAGAGATAAGCTGAAAGTCCAGCTGCAAATCAGCTAAATCCCTAAGTGGATCAAAGTGATCTCCCCTTATGTTAACAGCCTGTCAAAATAAGAACTGTTTGTAGGAACTTACAACTCCAGAGTGTCAAAGTAACTATAAATTTTTAACATAAAATGGTCTCTTAAGATAGAAGGTCATGTGACCAACATGCAAAAGAAAATAGAGTTGTCAGGAAAAAATCAGAGAAGAATCACAGATAGTCTTACTATTAGACATAGACTTCACAATAACTCTCATAAAATATTTGTATAAATTATCAAAGAACTGGAACTTCACAATAACCCCCATGAAATATTTGTATAAATCATCAAAGAACTGGAAATTATAATAAAGAATCAAATAAGTCTGTCTGAACTAAAAATACAAAAGTACAAACTTAGAAAAGTTTAGATCTAAAGAAAGTTTAGATACAACTGAAAAGAAGATTGAAACCCAAAATATAAGTTAAGAGAAAATAACCAAGCTGCAACGGAAAAGAATAAAGGAGAAAAAATACAGTCTATGAGATATGGGTAAAATGGTATAATGTTCTAACATATGTCATCAAAGTATCAATGCCTAAGAAGGGAAAGTAGTCAGAAGCAATATTTGAAGACATAATGGATAAAAGAGTTTCTAAAAATAATGAAAGCTATCAAGCCATGAATTTAAGAAGCAATTTGAATGAAATGAAATTGAATCCATAATTTATGGGAAGATGGGTGAAATAGATAAAGAGGATCAAGAGTACACTTATCATGATGAGCACTGAGAAATGTATAGAATTGTCGAATCATTCTATTGTACACCTGAAGCTAATATAATACTGTATGTTAATTAAACTTCAATAAAAAATTTTTAAAGTAAAATTTCTTAAAATAAATCTAAGAAGATATGTCTTTCATGCAATAAACAAAAAACATTAATGAGATAAAATCTTAATGAATTAAGAGATATACTGGAAGTCTCAGTATTAACATGCCAGTTTTTAACATATAAATTTATAAATTCAAAATAATCTCAAAATTCTAGGGAGTTCTATCTCTGTGTGTGTGTGTGTGTGTGTGTGTGTGTGTGTGTGTGTAAACTGATAGACTGATACTAAAATCTGTATGGAAATACAATGGGCCAAATTAAAGAGCAAAGAACAAATTGATACACTGCTATTACTATTACTACTAGATATCAAGATCTATTATTAATCTATAATGACAAAGACAATGTGAGAGTAGCACAAATATAGGCAAATAGGTCAATCAGCGAAACAATTTGAAGCAAGAAACAAAGGATTTATGGACACTTCTATGCCAAAAGTGGTGTGCAGAGCCCTGGGAAAGTATGGCTGTTTAAATACATGAAACTTGACCCCTTACTTCATACCATACACAAAAATCAAACCTGGTAGATTATGTGAAAGGTAAAAAAAATGAAGCTTCTAGAAAATGATATAGAAGAGGGGTACCTGTGTGGCTATCATTTAAGCATCCAACTCTTGATTTCAGCTCGGGTCAAGATCTCACATTCATGAGATGGAACTCTTCCTCCTCTATCCCCCCACTGGCTTTGGAGCCTGCTTGAGATTTTCTCTCTCTCTCTCTCTCTCTCTCTACTTCTCTCCCATTTGTACTCTCTCTCTCTCTCTCTCTCTCTCTCTCTCTCTCTCTCTCTCTCACACACACACACAATAATAAATAAATAAATAAATAACATAGAAGAATAACTTCTGACTTTGAATAGGTAAAATGTCAAAAATCACCACTAAGATAGATAAATTCAAATCATAATGTAAAGATTATTTGTAATACATATAGTCAGTAAAAAAAAACCTGGATCAAAAAGTATATCCCACATATCAACAAGAAAAAGAAAATTAAAATGTGCCAAAGATTTGGATAAACATTTCACAAAAGAGAACCTTCAAATGGTAGATAAAATATGAAAAAGCAATAACCCTTAAAATATAGTAAACAAGAGATGTAATATTTTTCTACGTTGTACAAATTATTAAAATTTTACTTCTTGGGGCACCTGGGTGGCTCAGTCAGTTGAGTGTCCAACTCTTGATTTTAGCTCATGAGTTGATCTCAGGGTCATTGGATGGAGCCCTGCGTTGGGCTCTGCACTGTGCATGGAGAATGCTTAAGACTCTCTCTCTCTCTCTCTCTCTCTCTCTCTCTCTCTCTCTCTCTCTCTCTCTCTCTCTCTCTCTCTCTCTCTTTCTCTCTCTCTCTTTCTCTCTCTCTCTCTCTCTCTCTCTCTCTCTCATTCTGCCTTCCTTCTCCACTCACACACACTCTCTCTCAAGTTATAAATAAATAAGTAAATAAATAAATAGATAATAAATTTTACTTCTTTACATAATGGGTTTAAATAATTTACTTTTCTGATTCGACTACCATGGTGATAACTGGCAACTAAGGTTTTAAAAAGATTCAATAATGAAAGCCGGATATTTGGATCACTCATCCACAATCTACCATAAACCCCAACACAGCCAACAACACATGGTCATTGTCATTCTGAGATTCGGAAGACCACAAATTTGGAGCAATGAGTCAGATGTAGGATATCTCTGAAAGCTTTTCAAAAGTAAGGACTGATAACTTTCTGAAGAAATTTCTGTATGCAGGTTTTTGTATTTGTTTACATTTTAGTGGTGGTTGTCACTGAAGTAGGAAAGATTTGTTTAGGCGTTGACAGCTGTCTTAGACCAAAAGAAGAGAGCTGCAGAGCGTGTACACATACATATTCTTGCCCACCTCTCCTACTCATGACCTATAGTACGACATCCTTGATCTACCAAAGTGGCTCATAGATTTCATGTCAAAGGAGCACATAAAGAAAATAGAATTTTTCATTATGAGATTTTTCACTTCCTTGAGAAACAGGACAAGAGTAGATAATAATATAGTAGACTTATTATGTACATACTGCCCAGTTACATAATTCCCAGTTTTATCATTCTGCCATATTTATTTCACTTAGAAAATAAATATTATTGATTTTATCGAATTCTCCCCAAACTCTACTTAACTCTCATTTCTCTTCACCACTCCACTAGCCAGCCAGTCTCAGTAACCAGCATCACTTAGAGGTTTTCATTTGTTGCAAATTTGTTTTGCCTATTGTGTATCCATAAACAAGATAACACAGTTTTTCATAATTTTTAAAATTTCTCTTGCTATATAAAAAGAAAAATAATCAGTTTTCACTTGCTTTTAATTTTATTTTTAAATGTTTTATTTATTTTTAAGAGAGAGAGAGAGAGATACCACAAGCAGGGAAGGGTCAAAGAGAGAGGGAGACACATAATCCGAAGACAGGCTCCAGGCTCTGAACTAGCTGCTAGCACGGAGCCCAACGTGGGGCTCAAACCCACGAACTGTGAGATCATGACCTGAGCCGAAATCGGATGCTTAACCAACTGAGCCACCCAGGTGTCCCTTCATTTGCTTTTTGAACTCAGCATTATGCTTTTGAGACTTATCCATGCTAATACTTGAAGTTCTGGTTGATTTCCCCTTCTGAATATCCCACTGAATTAATACACCACAGTACATTATCTATTTTCTATTATGGTTTTACTATCCATGCACTTGCGTATATTTGTTTTGCTTTGAAACAAACCTGTTAGGAACCTTCAAGTATATAGTTTTGTCATTCACATTTATGAGAGTTTTTCATTCTCATCCCTCCATATTCATAAAGCTTGATCATGAGGCATCTTGAGTGCATGGAGCATCTATTCCTAGATATTTCCACTTTACACTTTCCATAGTAGTGTAGAAACAATTCTTCTCCTTTATACTTGTTTACAAGTATAATTTGTTAGGTATTTTCACTTCAGTCTCTGTGATGGGAATTAAATGTCATTTCACTGTTTCTGAGTGAGATTAAAGATCTTTTAATGTTTTGGACTACGTTTGTCTTCTCCATGAGCTGACTGTCCATATCCTTTGCCCGTTTGTCTATTGGTTTGTGGGCTTTCTTATTGATTTGTAGGAGTTCTTTATATCTTCTCTACACTAATTGCTTAATGGTTATATATGTTGCAAATATCTTCTCTGGGTGAATCATTCATCATTTAACTTTGTTTATTCTTTTAGTGGGTGATTATTCATTTCAATGTAGTAAATTTCACCAATATTTTCCTTAATGATTTGTGGTTTACACTTTAAAAGGCCATTCCCTACTAAAAATACATTAAAATATTTTTCTGTTTTCTTCTGAAAGTATTAAATCTTTGTTTTACAATTTTAGAGCCTTGAATCCAGCTGAAATGTATTTTTGTGTATAGTATATGGTAAGGAACTCATTTTGTTTCTATATATACAGCCAGTTGTTTCAGCACCAATTTATCTAAGGGTCTATCCTTTTTCCACTCATTTGTTAAACTACCTCCTCTATAAATCAGGTTTCCATAGCAATGTGATCCTTTATGCAATTTTATTAGTCTTGTTTGTTGATCCCTGCTTTTATACGCATATATTAAGTAGAAGAAAAAAGAGGTTCTTTATTGTTATTTCTATCTCTTGCTCCCTCTCCTATGTTCGCCTTTTCCGTCCAATAGGTTTGTGGGCAAAGTAGCTATCCCCCAGTGATCCAAAGTCACAATGATATTTTAGAATTATTAATACATGGTGAAACTCAGGATATCATAGATCCAATTCTAGGACACGGTGGGCAGTTTAATTCATTCTCCAGTTGCTGGGCTCTTCTCTTTTTCACTCAGACCTCCATACCAAAGCTCGCTGTAAGTCTTCATCCCAGAGAACAAGCTCTAACCATTATTGTCAATTACCTTTCATGAATAAAGAGTAACGCCACACTGCAAGTTCAAGCATCGATCTGGCTCTGACTCCACAATCAAAGTTGCAGAATACAGAGTCTCTACTATGTTGTCAATGCTTCCTCGTACACTTAGCAAGCCTCTGGCTACAGCCAGGCTTACTACTTTGCACGTCTATTCCATTTCCAGTCCACAGATATGTTTACTTTTGTGCTCATCTCTGATGCACTGCTTTTTCTTTTTTGTATTCTCTCTCATTACAATGCAATTGGGAAAAAAAAAAAAAGACTGCATCAGAACATGCAGTACCTTGACAGGAAGTACTAGAATTGAATTTCTCTAACTTTATTAAGATTGAACTAGAAGATGATGAGAAAATAAATCAACATGGTGTGATGAAAGAGTAGTAAATTAGAAAGCAGAAAATAATAATAGCTATGACAGTCTACATTAAGAACTATTCCAAGTGCTTTTGGTGGATTATATACCTTTTATTTTATTATATTCTTATTCTATTATATATACATATATATAAATATATACTTATATATTTATATTCTGGAAGGAGGAGGAGGGGACAGAAAAGGGAGGCAAGAGAGAGGAGGGGAGGAGGGAAGGAGGGCAAAAAGAAAAAAATCAACAACAAAAATAACAGAGAGGCTATATAACTTTCTTGAGGTCACACAACCAGTAAATGGTAGACTTAACCTCAGTGACTGTAACTCCAGAATGAAAATCTTAACTATACAGCACTGTACTGCCTCGTCACAGCCTTGCTGCAGGGCAGCTTTGTAATTCTGGGAATATTATTCACCTCTTTGTGTCAAAATTTTCTCCATTGTGAAATGAGATAATTATACTAGATGACTTCTATGACTTCTAATCTGTTTTTCTAACTTCTAATTGTCTATGTGATAAAATGAATTTATAGTTCTGCTTAGTACCCTGTTTCAGAATGCCTTTTGAAATCTGCTTTGGGAGTGAAAATTCTGGCAAATTTCCACAGATGGTGGCTCAGTCCATGAGGCGTCCAACTTTGGCTCAGGTCATGATCTTGCGGTTCAAGAGTTCAAGCTCCATGTCGTGTTCTGCGCTGACAGCTCAGAGCCTGGAGCCTGTTTCAGATTCTATGTCTGCCTCTCTCTCTGCCCTTCCCCTTCTCTTCTCTCTCTCTCTCTCTGTCTCTCTCTCTCTTTCAAAAGTAGACATTAAAAAAAGAAAGAATGTGGGCCCTTGTCAGACTGCCTTAGTTTTTTTAGTTTTTTTTTTTTTTTTTTTTTTTTACTAAAGGGTTTCTTTAACTTTCTGGTCTTAATATTACTCATTTGTAAAACGAGGGTAATTACAATTCTTACTTATTGTGGGGACAGAATGAGAGAAACTTAAACTGCTTATGCCTGGTGCATAGTTGGTAATCAGTAAATGTTTGCATTTATTAATAGTACTAATTTGAATAACGGAGGGTGTTTTCACAGTCTGCATCATTAAATATCTATTAAAAACATACGTGCACACCATCCTGAATACGTTAGGTGCCTAAAGACAGAAGGGCATCATCGGGGGGGACTTGGTGCGATTTCTCTTACACTAAGAACTCATACACCGTGTTAGTGTTAGTTTGAAAAAAAGGCATTCAGTGCTATTCGATGTTTTATCAGGAAAATTAGAAAAGGTTCCTGGCTTCATAGTAATGGATAATCTTCAAAACCCATGTACAAATGAGAAAAGAAGATGATTCAGCAAATGAGAGACCTTAGCTGCCGGGTCACACAACTTCACACCCTGCAATCAGAATGCATTTGTTAGTAAAGAGGTGGTACAAGAAACCACAATCGCTGCTTCTTCAAAACTCCCTGACACTGTCTAAGACATAGAGATGATTCACAGCCCAAACCCACTTTTCTATCCTTTTGGCCTCAATGGAGGGAACAAAACTGAAATATAGTAAATGAAGGAACAAATAGAAGGTGAGTAGAAGTATTACAATGGAAGGTTCATTTTATGAACACTTTCATTTTAATGCGTATATTCTTTCGATTACAGGTACAATTTTATGTAAACCCAGACCTAATTTTTCATAAAATAAAAAAAAATAGAAGGACAAAAATAAAAAACAAAACCACTGACTGCCCAAACTGAGATCTTCTTGCTCACACCTGCAATCAGTGTATGATATCTGTTTTAACTCCTTCTTTGGGTTCTAACAGCATACCGCTCGTGACATTTGGCGCTTAACTTAAAAATTTCAAAACAATAATTCAAACTCATTTTTCTGACTTGAAGAAATTACAAAATCCTTCTTTTAGTTTATGATAGCAGTGACCAGTTTCAAAGAGGTTCAATAAGAATTGATGTTGGAAACTGCCTTGCAGATACAAATTGCTATTATTATCTTTGAATACACATGTCATTAAACTAAAACGGATGCCAATAAACCAACAAAATCATTTAAACTATATTTTTATAAAAGAATAGAAAAACAATTTCCTTCACTCTTTCAACAACAGTAATTTGGACTATAATTTTCGTGTTTCATCTGTACATATGAAATAGAATAATATTTTCCTGCTTTTTACACTATTATTCTGTTTTCAAAGACAGTTAAATGTTATTATAGATGTACAAATGCATGTTACGTCATAGTCAGCATTTTACTTTAAGGGAAATAGAAGCACAATAGTTTAAAAAAGAAATATTTTGGTAAGGTCTGAGCTGAAATGAACACAATATGGTCTTAAAACTATTCCCGGCTACAGTTAAAATTCTAATTCAAAGCTATGTTTAGAACAGTCATTCTTAATAACATTCAGAATCTTTTGGCTCTTTCCACAGAGGGAATGCTGCGCCAAAAAAATGTATAACGCTCAGTTATTCATTCTGATGGCAGGTTTTAATGTAATTTGCCCCGTGCATCCCAAGTTCACCTTGTCAGAGAGTACCGTTTCCCCAAGGCTGCCCCCGGGTCCTGTTGACGGATGGCTCTAATTGCAGTCGGCGCTGTAAACAAGGCGGCGACTCCATGCTCTGCGAGCACACGGAAATAAGCGCCGGCATCTGGTGTTCCCACAGGCTTTCCCTACGATGAGATTCATTTAAAATGTCACCGGGTAAAATGGCTCCTACTTCATTGACAGCTCAGTGCTTATACATTTAACACAGCAAAATTAATAACATGGGGTTCTCGACAGATCTGAGTTTTAAAATATCCCCATGTTCTATCATAAATAATAATAATAATAATAATAATAATAATAATAATAAAACCACCCAGACTTCCGAGAGGCCATTTGCTCCATTACATCATCCTAACAGCTTTTCAAATCGCATTTTTTCCCTTAAGTTTTGAAAGATAAAGGAGAGGAAGTATATATCACATTCAAGTGAATAACATAAAACAGCCTTCTGTTTTCCAAGAAATTAAAGACATGGTTTTTTGTGGTAGGACTAAACGAGAAATAGGATTGCTATGAATTTTTAACTTTGATCCTTTTTTTCATAATCACTTTAAAAAGTGACAATAATTCTGAAAATATTTGAGAAGAGAGAAAAATATGGAATCACAGTAATTTCTGAATAATAACCTTTTCCATTAAATGTCTAACTCCAAGAAAAGCAACTTCTAGGACTTAAAAAAATTTCAGTGAGATGTCTTCAATGTATGTTTTCCATAGCTTCAAAATGACATTTAACATGTTCCGTGGAAAATCTGTGAATAAAAATCTAACAATTTTTATAGAATATGTAATCAAAAGGACACAAAGCATTTTTGAATTGCTGTTTCTGCAAAGTGGGAAATGAGCATAACATAAATAAACCAGTGATTCTGCAAAAATTCTAAGTGTTACATAAAATCTATGTTGGCCCAGCCATATCCCTTCATTCTTCAATCCATTCTCATCACTGCTACTTTTTCCTTTGATTCTAAGGCAAGGTACTGGAATGTTAATATTTGTTATATGAAAAAACATAATATATGTCTGTAATGTGTATTTCACAATCAAATCAATTTTGAAGGGGTTGGGATAAAAAAAAAAACAGGTTTCTTACTTTGGACCATTTCTTGAAGACTTAAAAGTGTTAAATAAAATCAAGAATTCTCAAAAGAGAGTTCCTATATATAATATTTCCTAAACTTCTTTGTCCACATTCCCTGTATGAACATCTCATAGATCTTATATTCTGGAGGACACACTTGGGAAACAGTGATAAGGTAAAAAGAGGAAAGAAGTTGCTAGTAGCAAACTTAGAGATCTCCCCGAACACAGAATAATAAATGAGTGGGTGGTAGTAAGAGGCCAATCACAGCCGTCTAGTAATTTAGATTCACTATCTGCTTCTGACCGGATATTTGATAGGGAATTATTTAGTTTGTACTTTCTTCTTTTTAGTGGTAACCCTTAATATTCTTTAATGTAATTATATTTTCTTTTTTAAAAGTATAATCCTTTTTTAATAATTCTGTTGCATTTTCTGTTGCTCTTTTAATATCAAAGACAGTAGTTATTGCAACTAGAAATTCATTTTTATTATCACAACTATCCCAAAACATGTAATTTCAACTTATTTCATTACCACTTCATATAGGTCACTACGTTAATATAGTGTATAAAGTGTATCGTGTATGTAGTATATAAGTATATAATGTATAGTGGATTGTGTATAAAGTATAAAAAGATACAATCTGGCAAGTCATGTACATAACTTGACTCACAAATTTTGAAGCCTTGAGTGTATCAGTCTAAAATGAATTAGCAACTTTTATTCTTTTGAAGCGAGTGAGGTAAACATTTGACTCTTTCTTTTTCGATCTGTCTTAGGCACTGATCGGTCCCTGGTGTACTAGATTGTGACTTTGGAAGCTTGATCTCACCCACATAAAAATGATTTATTAACTGACCATATACAATTGACTCTCCCTGTCGATGTTGCCATTTTCTTGCCCACTAAATAAGAATTAATCACTTTTCCAATATTTCCTTGATAAGCTAAAAGCACTGAGATAATATTTTAAAGTAGTTTGACCCCTGCTGAAGAAAGATATTTTATAGCCAATTGGAGCTGATTTCAAATACAATTCCAGTGTCAAGGGACAAAGACAATAGGCTCACAAAAGGGTGATATTAGTGTCATAACAAAATGCTATTCCATAATGACTTTGATGTGTTTTACAACGCCTTCAATTAATTATGTCTAATGAAAATGACAGCTTAAACATTAGAAATATTGATTTAAAACTGTACCATATTTTTATAAATAATACAATAATTGCTTTTGCAATTCTGACCTGCACCAAATAAATTTCTATCAATATTCTATTTATTGAGCATAAAAAATCATTATAACATAGCATTACTATTAAAACACTAAAGGAAATGATGGATAAAATCTCACTATATTTCTTTGTAAGTTAGTTAAGTTTAGAAAGCTTCCGAGTTTTGCATTTTATTTTCTATTCCCATAGGTCATCCAATGCTATGATATATTTTACTATTTTAGAATCAAGTGACTCAATAGCTTAGTGGTTTTATTGAACACTCTTCTACCCTGTCCTCCTGCACATACACTTGTTTGTGTGTATACACACGCCTGCACGCACACACAGGCAATATAGTCCCTTTATAGTACTTTAAAAAATAACCAATAACTCGCCACTGTGAGTTACCTAGAAAAAACGACTCTGATTCCATAACTTGCATATTCAGGGAGAAGCAGGAACCCAAACAGTTGAAAAGTAGGAAGATTCTAAGAGTATGGGGATTTTTAACAAACAACAAATACACCAAAAACAAGAACGTAGCTAAAAGGTAACAATAACTTAAAAACTCTTCAAAACTCAAATCCATGGATGTAATTTACCATTTGCTTTTATTCCCTTCCGTCAAACTAAAGGGTAAAACGTTCATTGTTGCCCAGAATATGAAAGCAGAATGCAATCCCTATGATGGTGAAAGCAGGGATTCTAAGCTTCAGCTATTTTAATCATGAATTTTTAACATCAGAGATTTATAAAACATTAACTGCTAATATTTATAATGTGGTTACTGACAGTCCAAAGTATAGAATCCAAGACAGATACCTTAATACCTTAAGTTGCATGTACAGATTTCTCCACCTGTGATTCATTGTGTTAGTTTTAAGGAACTGTAAATGATAAACCCTGAGTTAGAAAACCATGTAATAATCTCAACTTTTCACATAATTCCTACTGAGGTTAAGTTTCTGCACAAGAAAGTAGTGAAAGACAGCAACTTAAAACAAAGATAACCTTAAACACTAGAGCTAGATCTTTGAGCAAAATTGTATTTGTTTTATTAATCCTATGATTTCAGTTTATCCAAGACACTTGCAGTTTCTCAGGCTTTGATATACAAATATTTGAGTCAACTATAGGTTTTGCCCTCTTTGTGCTGGATTAGAAATACACCTGGTCCCTTTTTGAACACCACTTCTGAGAATCTCACCGAAGGCATGTTTGTACTGTGGCTCTAAGGTGAAGACAGTGACATCCCTTATAGAAGAGTCTGAAGAACAAGCAGTGTTAGCTTGTTTATTATGGAAGCATGATGAAATTGGCAATAGCATGTGCTGAATTCGAGAATTTGGGCACGAGACATCTAAACTTGAGACTTGTTAAAAATAAGCAGTTCCTCAGGATATAATATTTAGTGAAAGAAAGGTAAAATGCAGAATAGTGTGCATATCATTTGTTCAATGCCATCTGTATGAAAATAACGGAGGGAGCATTACTTATACAATAACAAACTATTTTACACATAAGATTGTTTCCAAGTCAGAGAAATTGAACAGCTGGGAACAGGAGACAGTGAGATTTGCACCCTTTACCCTTTTGTGAGTTTTGAAATATGAGCCAAATGAGTGTACAACCTTTTAAAAATGGGCTTTTTCTTCCCCGAAGTCCTTCTCTTAATAACTCACATTATTTTGTTCCAGTTTTGAAAATATTACTCCTGCTTTAAAGCCAAATGGGATAATTGCACTATGCCTCAAAACTTTCAGATCTAGGATTTTGTGTTACTCTAGTAGATTCCTTTTTAAGGAGTAGAAACTTACTTATAAATAAAATCTGAGAACTAAGAATTTATATCAATTGACTTGATTATTTGCTAGAGGTTTCCCATAATTCCATGGGCCTCACCTGTGGAAATAGCTGCCACCTTGCTTTCCTTTGTCTTATCTATATCACCATCTAATTTTACTCTAATCCACTGATTGACAACACTAAATGTACATTAGAATTGTTTGGGATGCTTTTGAAACCTACAAGTGTCTGTTCCCCACTCCCAGAGGTTCTGATCTAATTGGCCTTAATTCAGGTCTAGCATTATGTTTCATGTGTCCCCTAAGTAATTCTAATCTATAGCCAGGGTTGAGAACCAATGCATGGTCCTTATTTATGAGGCATTACCTGAGGGTAGGACATTACCCAGTACTCACCTACCTGGCTACCCTAGTGGATAGCACTCAATATTAGCCTTTGCCAGTTTTTTCCCCACCTGTTATAAATAAATGGGCCAATCCACATATCGATAAAAAGTATACTGATAACTGAAATCTGATTATACAGGGTCATATACTGAGAAAATGATTGGAGAGAATTGCCTCATTCTTTATGTCTTGCTTTATAAACTAGATTCCAGACAGTACACATATATTATGATTTATAGGCTCTCACACCCTGAATACACTTATTCTTTTTCCAAAAATGGAAAGGATAGCCCCAGGCCAGCAGCTCCTGTGTTGCCCAGACACTCCTGAAAGCTAAGTTTCAGTCTGAGGGTTTTGTTGTATCACTGTGTGAAAGGGTTATATCTTTATCTTTTAGATGATGGGTTTCTGACAGGACTTCAGGGAAGTTTATGAATGTTCTGACTTTTTAAAAATGTGTACATGTTCATTTTCCTAGGGAGATTAGTCAATGCGATCATATCTTGAAAAGGAGTCCATAACCAAAAGGTTTCTAGGGCTATGAGAGCTGCCCCAACACAAGAATCTCTCCAAAGGTTTTTCTGCCTGGCTTTGAGGAAAAGCTTGGGATCTATATTGGTAAGGAGGAGTTATACTGTTACTATTTACAGATGACATGATACTATTCATACTTATACAGACTCCACCAAAAAAACTACTAGAAATGAATTCAGTAAAGTTGTAGGATACATAAGTAATAACTAGAAGTAGATGGCATTTCTATACATAATAACAAAGTAGCAGAAAGCGAAATTAAGAAAAACAATTCCATTTACAACTGCACCAAAAAGAATAGAATACCTAGGAATGAACTTAATCAAACAGGTGAAAGACCTGTACCCTGGAAACCATAAAACGGATGAAAGAAATTGATGACATAATATACACTTAGATATCCTATAATTTTTTCCATTATACCCCAATAAAGCTGAAATTTAAAAATAAAATCTATCCCTCTGGTTTGGTTCTTCCCCTGCTTTCTTTTGGATCTCTGAGCAAGGTGACCATATGGGACCTTGTGATGAGGCTACCCTCCAATGAATAGGCCATTGCGTCCACCCCGGTCGTAAGAGTCCATCTGTCCCACTAAAAAGATGCTTACTTCTGAAAGTATTAATGCCAAGCAAATGAAGCAAAGCACCGGGATTGGAAATTCGGCACACCCAGTGCTGAGCTAATTAGGGGCTCTGACATATTTATCACTCTCAGCAGTCATGGAGAGCATTTATCACTGGGAGAGTGGGTAGGTCATGGCTTCTAACAGGACCGCTCTCGCCTGTGAATTCCTCCATGCTGATGAACAGTCACAGCTATCTGTACTAGAGGGACAAATTAAGGTTTTCTTTACTCATAGTGAGTAGTTAGACTTTGCTCTAAGCAGAGAAATTAAATGGCTTCTTGCTTTTATTACACTGACAGATTTCTGCTCAGGAAATAAAGTGTGGCTATTCCGTATATACACTGCAATTCAACCTGAGATCCTACAAACCACTGCTAATCCACACCATCCAATGATTTACCTAAGATAACCTCCAAACATGCTCACATCCCCCCCACCCCCCTGTTTAAAAACAAAACAAACATACAAACCTACCTACAGAAGTGCTGTCATAAAGGTGACTAATAAAACCCTAATTGCAAAATCTCTCTTCAGCTATTGTCTTATCAGACCTCGTCCTGAAGCAGTTGGTACTGTTGGTGGGTCCCCCATTTCCTGGAAACCCCCCTCCCACCTCAGGATACCATTTTTCTGGTTCTTCCACTGCCTACTTTTTCATTATCAGTTTATATAGCTTTCTTAATCTTTACCTCTTTGAGTATCTTAATCACCTTAGGGACTTCAATTATTATCTCTTCTATATCTCTAATTCTGACCATTTTTCTGTTTCTAACCTTGGCTTCCCAATATCCTACAAATGTCTGAGTAGTAGGTTTAAAATCAACATTACAAAAACTAAAAATGCTCTTTCCCCCTCCACAATAGCTGTGACTCCTACTATAGCAGCTCAGTTGGTAACCGCCATCACATTGGCTGTCTTAGCTGAAAATATCAGAGTTGTTTTCAATCTCTTATTGAGCTTAATCTTACAATATCCACCTGACACACTAATATCCTGCCCTTGCCTTAAAGATCACTGGTACCCCGGTTCTGGCCACTAGCTGGCATTATTCAATAATTTCCCAATTGTTCATCTCTAAATTATGGCCAGACGGCACTGTTTTTGGAGCCAGAAAACCTTATTTCAAATTCCAATTCTGTCACTCATGTGCCAATGGTAAAATTGCTTAATGTCTCTGATCCTCGGTTCCTATAGCTGTAAATAGGGACCCAAAATATTTATCCTATGGGTGTGTGGATAGAAATAGTCAAGACTATGTACATAAAGTGCTTGGTAGAGTTCCTATCAGCCAACGCGCAATCAACAGTAGCTATTATCATTACTGGCGCTGGTCATCCACAAAGCTTTCCCTATCTACTTTAATCCTTAACTTCCCTTAAAGGACCAGTGGACAGATTTTGAGTCAGGTGGGAATCCAAATTGTCATTTACAAGCTATGTAACCTAAGGCAACATATTTAATTTCTTTGATTCTTATTGAGTTGTATCATCAGAAAATTGCATCAAAGAGGTACAAAAATTAAATGTAGAGTATTTACCATAGGAAATGGCTCAATGAAATTTCTCAGAAAAGTTTTATATCTTCTACATAGTGTAAGACATTTCTTGGTTTGTTTGCTTCCTGTTCTTTACACTAATCTTAATTTTTTGACTATGTTGTCAGTGTGTTCAGAGCAAGGTGTATATCTGATACTTAATCTGTTTCCCTCTCAATCCCTAGAAGACACTGAGCTCACAACAAGCACCAGTAAACACTGTTGATGGAGTCATGACAATAGCTGCACTTGCTTATTCCAAAATAAAACACAGACGCACAGAGAAAAACAAACTCAGAAATAAGTATCTTTGAACAACTAGTCATGTGAGAAATCTAAAAGATGCTGGCATCAGCTTCGAAATCTTTTTCAATTGAAAAGATCAAATTATATAGTCCGAATCAGAGTAATAGCTGTGTCATCATTTTTCTCATTCAATACATACATAAAAATATATTGCTGTTATACTAGATTAAAAAAGAAGAAAGAAGAAAATCATTTTCCGTTCAATAAGGGGGTAGGAAGACTCTGATGTGTGTCTTTGAGTGTACTAGTTAGCAACATCATGGCTACCAGTCATAAAAAGAAGTAACGTATCCCTGTGCTTGGAGGCGGCAAATCTCTGTCCTTAAAAAAGGTTGATAATCAAATTATAGGAAACAGGCTAACATGTAGAATGCAGTGTATTTTTGCAAAAATAAAGTAACTCTATACAGGGAAGCAACAGTCACATTTTTAAAATGAAGCCTTGAAGGAAATAAGAATTCAGAAGGTTCCTGTGTGGAACATACATCAGAGGAAGTCTTCATGGAGACTATGGGTCCACTGCAGTCCAGAAGTAGGTGACGTGTGCATTGAAGACACACTGTGGATGATCTGACAAGTGTTAAATACAAAAACAATGTAAAATAATTAAAGTAGTCTCCTCAATATTCTCAAACATGAGATTTTCAAAAGGGAAAATGGCTACAAGTTTTGATCCATGCATATAAAGTAATAATAATTATGTGTAAAATATGTGTATGTAGTCATATTTTACTACATATATTTCTTTGAAGCTTTCGAACTAATGTCATATATATTACCTGATTCCCATGCAAATAAAGGAAAGTGTGGAGCTCATTTTTACACTAATCATTCTACGAAGAAGGAAAAGAGTGTATCTAAACTCTTTCTTCTTCCTATGAATTCAGGAAAACAACATTCAGTAAAAGATTATTGAGCTGAATATTCTGAATTCTCCAAAGATACATATAGCTTATAAACCAGCAATGATAAAGCCCATCAAAAAATAGAAGTGGAAGATTATACATGTTTGGATAATGGTGAGCCACAAAATGTACCGATTTATTCACAGATGAAAGACTTCAAGGCTGTTCTTTCACTCCCAGGTTCTCCTCTGAAAGGACAGATCCTTGAGGGGACAGATCACTGGCTTATCTTCCATACATGCTACTCATTCCTCAAAATCAACACTAGCAGGATCAACACATCCCTGCGTGCTGAGTCCCCTGCCTGGCTCTGAGAAGAGAATTAATAGGCTCCAAAGGGAGCTTCCTTTAGTGCTCTGATGACCGCTGCAGAGTCATGAGGATAGACTTGGAAGAAAGAAATGCGGAGTATCTGAAAATCCAAGCATTACAACGACTGGATCATATGGGGATGAACGGATGGTGTTTATATTGCAGAATTGTATTCTGGCAAAGAATAAATTCACATCTTTAGATAGTGACAGTGGCTTATAATATCCAGCCTTTATTGTACTGTTAGAACCTGGCAACCTTTCTAAGGGCTTTTCATGGATTAACCAATGTAATGATATATTTTTGAAAAATAATATTAATATTGGTATTTATAGGTTAGAAAACTGAGTCTGAGATCAGTTAAGCAACTTCTCTGAGGCCAAACAAATAATATGTAGAAGATTCAGGAATCATACTATGGAAGTCTTAACTGCTATGCTTCTTCTTAAACACCAAAATTTTTCACTGATTTAGAATGAAATCTTCTGTAATGCATTTGAAGAGTCAGTATCATTCTCTAGGGGAAAAAATTGAAATGAATTCCAGAATTAAAATTTAAAACATGTTACCAAATAATATACTTATTCTAGAAAAAAAATGGTTTGGAGAGGATTCATGGAAGTGCAGAATGGGAAGACCATGAGTCAATCCTCTAGTTTTAATGATGAAGAAACAAATTCCCCAAGAGGTTGAATTAATTTGTCCAAAGTCATATAGATAGATAAAAGCAGAGCAAAATAAATAACACAGATATTCATATTTCCAGTCCAGTGACCATGCTCTTACACTACAATTCAGAATCTTAAATAAATCCTCTACTTCTTCTAATTTATTGTCTGAGAAGGAAGAATGTAGGACATATCTTCAAAGTTAATTGCTGAATTATTAACAGACAGCCATTGGTCCTCATTAATCTAGTGAGCATGCATAAGAGTTTATTGAAGTGTATAATTTGTGAAATGCAAACAAATGTAAAATGAGAGCAGGGTTTACTTGGGGACTTCCAAAGAGACAGTTATTACATAAAAATGACAACTGCTTTATCAAGATCAAACATACTAACTAGTTTATGACTTAATGCCAAGCTGAAGTTAAGACCAATATCAGCATTCCATTCTAGGTAATAACTTAGCCAAGAACAATAAGTTGCTTTCTTTCTTTTTTTTTTAATTTAAGGTAAAACCTATTTTAGTATATTTTGGTATATTTTTATATACAAGTAGTTTTATATAATCTTCCTCAGATTTACTGAGGTTTACTGACACATAAAAATTGTATGTATTTAAAATGTGTAACTTGTATACATTTGTGTGTGTGTGTGTGGTGAGAACATTTGCAATCCACTCTCTTAGCAGATTTGAAGCATATAATATAGTATTTTAAACTATAGTCGAGGCACCTGAGTGGCTCAGTCGGTTAAGCCTCCGGCTTCAGCTCAGGTCAGATCTCACTTTCGTGGGTTGGAGCCCCACGTCGGGCTCTGTGCTGACAGCTCAGAGCCTGGAGCCTGTTTCCGATTCTGTGTCTCCCTCTCTCTCTGCCCCTGCCCACTCATGCTCTGTCTCTCTCTCTCTGTCTCAAAAATAAATAAAACATTAAAAAAGTAAATAAACAAATAAAATAAAAATAAACTATAGCCGTGTTGCTGTATATTAGATCTATAAAACCAATTCCTCTTGAATAATTAAAACTCTGTACTCCTTGGCCAACATCTTTCCAACAGCAGAGAAACACACTGTTCTCAAGGGCATTTAAAACATTATCCAGCATAGATCCCATGTTAGGTTACAAAACAAATCTTAACAAATTTAAGAAAATAGAAACCATCCCAAGTGTCTTTTCTGACCACAATGGAATAGAAGTAGAAATCAATAGTAGTAAGAAAATAGTGAAATTCACAAATACATGGAAACAACACAGTCTTGAACAGCCATTGAGTCAATAAAGAAATCAAAAGGGAATTTTAAAATTATCTTGAGACAAATGAAAATGAAAACGCAACATAACAAAACTTATGGGATGCAACAAAAGTGATACTAAGAGACAAGTTTGTAGTAACAAACCCTGATATTACAAAGAGAGAGAGGAGAAAGATCTCAAATAAACTAACTTTACATCTCAAGGAACTAGATAAAGAAAAACAGCTAAGACTGAAGTTAGCAGAAACAAGGAAATAATAAAGACCAGAGTAGAAATACATGAAACAGAGAATAAAAAACAATAGAAAAAATAAAAACTAAGAGTTGCTGGAAAAAATAAAATTGATAAGCCTTTAGCTGGACTATTAGGAAGAGAGAAGACTCAAAATAAATAAAATCAGAAACAGACAATGTAACAGATGTTTCAGAAATAAAAAGGAACATAAAGGACTATAAAGGGGAGATAGATGTTTGTTGTGTCAAGTTTTCTTGCTTAGCCACACTGCTGCCATTACAGAAGCCTAAGTGTCAGGATATTATTGTAATTGATTAAATGTATATACAAGCTACACATCTGAACATTAGCATCCAAGCAGGGATAAGGAGAAAAGGGGCCCAGGCAGATTTCTTTGCCTTGAAAAGAAATGTTGGGTTTTGATTCTGCAGATGATAGGCTTTTTGAAAAGGGGACAAATATAAAACAGAGGAAAGAGGCCAAAAGGCACATCTGAGTATAACCATCACTTACCAATACACACATGTGCCTGCACACATGTAACAGGCTGCTAAAGTTGTTTATACCTATATTAACGTATTGTTTGTTTCATTTCTCCTCTTTGACAAAACTGCTGTACCAAGTATGTCTTTGTCTATCTGTTGTTGGAGTTAGATCTCTGAGAATTGGTGCTCCATTAATAATGTAAATTTCTGAAAAGCACTGTTTATTTTCTTCATCTCAAAAATAAGGTCTGAGTTACTCAGAAATGGTTTGCATATTTTAACTGGTCAGTCAGTCTGGCTTCCCAAATTGCATACTTTAAATATGTCCAGTTCAGGACCCACCAAATCAGACTCCAGAGGAGAGAGGCCAGACATCCCGTTCACTGACAAGCCTTCCAGGTGGTTCTGATGCTTGCCTACGTGTGAGAAACACTATGGGAGTCGATACGAATCCTTGTTTCCGTTAGCGACCAGGTTAACATTCAGGTTGTCCAACTCGGGAAGGCAAAGGGTTTTCTGGAAAGGACTTCATACTAAATATCTTAGACTTTGCGGGCCATTCACGCTCTGTCACAGCTCCTTAACTCTGCCACTCTAGTACAAAAGCGGTTACAGGCCATATGTCAATGATCAAACAAGGCTGTTTCCTAAGAAAATAGTGTTTATAAAAATAGGCAGTAGGGTGGATATGGCCCATGCACCACAGTTTGCCAAACCCTGGTAACTGACGATTAGAATAGATTCTTTAACCTCATAACTTAAGGTCTTAGCCATTGTGGTTAATAAAATCTCATAGCAACTTAAAATAAATAAATAACTAAATAAATAAATATGTCCAGTTCCATGAGTAATAATAAACCCTTGCTTATGAAAAATATAACCTATTACCTTATCTACTAAGTTTTGCATGAAATTCTCTAGTAAAGATAACTAGAATTACTTTTTCCTCCTTCAGAGGGACAAGTATTTACTTAACAACTCAAGTTACTTTTTTTTTACTGATATCTTCACCCAGGCATTTATTTAACAAATATTTAGTGGGAACAAATACATGTCACAAGAAGGCTAAGGACACTTATTGCACACACATTCCGTGTTTTATGTATTACTCAACTGGCATTAAAAAAAATTCAATAGAAATAACGCTTATGCTATAAACGACTGAATATATATAAAATATATGTATTAAAGCCTTTTTTGAAAGGCTAGTAGCTGAGAATTAATGATATGTCAACACTAAGATGACGTCTTCCCTCTCGAAGAGCAGAGGGGCAAATAAGTAAAGTAAAGGGCCTTATAAACTAATAAGAAACTGTATCTGGGACACAAGCCAGGAGGAAAAATGTAAGGAACTTATGAGAGATGACAAGATTGAGCTAATCAGAGAGGTCAGAGAGGGTTTCCAGGAGGAAGAGACACTGGAACTGAGATCTAAAGGTTAAGAAGGATATATTTCAGGCAACAAATGGGCAAATTCCTGTAGCGGGAATGAGCGCTAGAACAGCTTCAGGAAGGGTGTGTCTTAGAAGGGAAGAGATCCAACAACCTTGTGCAAGGTCTGAGAAGCCAAGTGTGAGTAGGACCGAAAATGGCCATCAATGTTTGGCAAAACAGAGAAAACTCAGGAAATTATCAAAAACTTACTATGGAATGATGGTGACAGACGCCAACGGGAGAGGACAGCATAGTAACTTCCAACTACTGGGTGCAGGCAAATCTTCAAAGATGAAAGGAATGTTCTAACTGCAAGGGGATAAAGGAATCAAGGATTTCTGTGGGACTGTTTGTTTGTTTGTTTTAATGAAAGAAATAGAAATGTGTTAAAATTTTGGTAATTATAGGGGCACCTGAGTGGCTCAGTTGGTTAAGCCAGGTCATGATCCGGTCTGAAGCCAGGACCTTTGGCTCAGGTCACGATCTCACAGTTCATCAGTTTGAGCCCCACTTCGGGCTCTGTGCTGACAGCTCAAAGCCTGAAGCCTGTTTTGGATTCTGTGTCTCCCTCTCTCTCTTAATTTTGTGATTACCAAGAAGCTAAAGGCAAATTAACAATTAGAATTTCCAATAGGTTTTCACTCCACAGATGCACAACTATATATGTGCAACTGACAGAAAAGAAAATTGCATTTAAGTATCTGCTGTATGTGTTCCTACTGAAACACATCATTTCAGGTGGGTGGCTCTTAACACATCTAGAAATTAAACTGATGATCCAACTTAGGTATATCCATTTGTAAGCTTTTTTGGATGACATAATTATAGATGTGTATTAAGTTCCAGAAAAAAAAAATCTTCACTGAGAAAAAAATTCATTTATTCATTCATGAACCATTTATATTCAATAAGAGATATGTTTTATGAACCATAGATGACTTGGGCACATAATGAACTAGTATTTCATAACGTCAATTTTTATTAAATCAAAATTCATCAAAGTGGAAAAATATTGTCACACTCACCAATTTAATAACTATGTTATAGCTTGGAAATGCTGTAATTCATTTAAAATGAAAATAAAACTTTGAACATACTGAAATGTATATGATTTTATTTTTCTTTGGAAGAGATCATCCTATGAAAAATATATATTCTATTCAATATTAAAAAATGTATTTCTAACATTTTAATGGGATATTTTAGCTTCCTAAATAAAAAATAAAATAATATTAATTTGGTGATAGAATTAAAATTGGAGGACAAATGGGATGATAATTTTGGGGAGGTCAATCAATCTTTTTTCACTTGATGGAATGATGACAAGTCAGAACTCATCTCCAGTTTATTTTAGTTTTGTTTCATTAGTCAAGCAAGAGAGTTTTTTCCCTGCATTTTGCACAGTCACGTTGTCTATTAATCCCCTTAGAAATGGTTTCTTTACACAACAAATTTTACCTACCACCTGGAAGGCATTGTGCCAGTCATGGGGGGGGGGCACAGAAATGACAAACATCCCCCGCCCTCAGAGTTTATAGTGTCACAGCACTGAATCTACGTGGTCAGAGATATCTAGATGGTATCTAGAAGTGCAGAGAACACCTCCGTCAGCGTGAGGAAACCAAAGGAAATATCAGAGAGGAGATGTTATTTAACTTCATCTTTTAAGAAAAAGGATCATTCTGCTACATGATCATAACAAGTGGAATTTTACAATCAGGAACAAGTCAATATTGGTAGTCCAGTTCACATAAGTGTCCATAGAGCAGGGTTGTTAAGAGGGAAGCTGAGTCAGAAATAGGATTTAAACATAGCAAAGGGCAGATGACTATCAATCATTTGTCAGATGACTATCAATCATTTGTATCAGGCAAATGAGCTTGAATTATGATTTTTAAGAGATAGGAGTTCTTTGAAGATTTTTAATTTTTTTTTAATTTTTGAATTAATTTTTTATATGAACTAACTGTAGATTCACATGCAAATATGCCATGTGCCTTTTACTCAGATTTCCCCAGTGCTAACAGTTTGTAAAACTGTGGTTTAATATCACAGTCAGGATATTGATATAGTCAAGAAGCAGAACAGTTCCATCTCCATATGGATTCCTCCTCCTGCCTTTCCATAATCACAGATATTCATTGCTAGTATACAGAAATACAGTTGATATTAGGGTATTTATCTCTGTTCTGAGACCTGATTGAATTCACTTATTATGTGTTTTTATATGTTCTATAATTTTCTACTTAGATAATCATGCAGACTCAAATAGAGACAATTGTATTTCTTCCTTTCTGAAATGTTTTTGTTTTTGTTTCCAGAACTATGTTGAATAGAGAGTGAGAGTGAGCATCCTAGCCTTGGTCTAGACATAGGAGGAGTATTAAATCTTTTACCATTAAGTACTGGCCATTGGCCATTCCTTTAAGGGAGGCCTGTGGTGACAATTTCTCATAACTTTTTCTTCATCCTGAGAATGTCTTTACTTCTTTATATCTAAAGTATCTTTTGATGGATATAGGATTCTGGATTGACAATTCTTTACTCTGCAAACTTGAAAAATGTGTCACTTCCCCTGGCCTCCAAGAAAAATCCTGTCATTCAAATGGTTTTCCCTCATAGATAAAGTAGTCTTTCTTTCTCATTGGTCTCAAGATTACTTTTTTTGTCTTTAGTGTTCAGAAGTTTATGATTTGTGTGAATGTGTGTGTGTGTGTGTGTGTGTGTGTGTGTGTGTTTCTGTAGATTAATCTTGTTTGGAGGTGTACTCTGTTTCTTAAATGTATAGATGTATAGCGTTGGCTAAATTTAAGAAGTTGAGAGTTTTTACTATTTTTTTCATTACTATTTCAGACTGAGCTCCTTTCTCTTCTTTCATGACGCAAATGTCAAAAAAGCTAGATCTTGTGTTATCGTCCCAAATGTTCCTGGAGCTCTGATAACTTTTTTTTCAGTCTATTTTCTTTCTCTTGTTTAGATAGGGTAATTTTATTGTTCCTTCTTCCAGTTCACTGATTCTTTCTTCCATCCCCTCCATTCTGGTGTTGAACCCATCCACCGAGGTTTTCTTTAATTTATTACTGAGTTATAGTTGACATATAATGTTATATTAGTTTCAAGTATACAACAGAGTGATTTGACAAGTTTATACATTACATGATCCTCATCATGAGAAATGGAGTCACCATCTGTCACCATACATCATTATTATAGTATTAATCACTGTTTCATCTCTGTGACTAAATTATTTGATAGCTACAGGTTTGTACTTCTTAATCCCCTTCACTTATTTCACCCCCCTCCGCAATGAGTTTTTATTTTGGTTATTGTCATTTTCAGTTCAACAATTTCCATACAGTTGTCCTTTATAACTTCTATACCTTTAGTGTGACTTTCTATTTTGTCACTTGTTTCAAGAATGTTCATAATCCCTGTGGAAGCACTTTCATCATGCCTCCTTTAGAATCTTTCTCAGATAACTCTAACATCTCTGTCATCCCAGTCTTGGGGTCTACAAATTGTTTTTTCTCATATAGCTTGAGACCATTCTAGTTCCTGGTATGAGGAGTGATTTTTTTTTCATCCAAGCTTAGATATTTTGTGTATTACATTATAAGACTGGCTTATATTTACATCTTCTGCTACAGATGGCTTTACTTTGGTGCTACTCCATCAAGGAAGGGAGAGGTAGGGATAAAAATCCAGATTCCTCATTCAGCCTCCACTGATACCTAACTGGGAGGATGCTTCTCATTGTTCTGGGTGGGCTCTACTTCCAACAGTAGGCTTCCACTGATAACTCCCTGGCTGGGTGAGGGGAGAGTTACTGCTCCCTGACACCAGCCTAAAAGGGAGGGAGAGGGGTACCTCATTACTCATGAGAGGGGTATAAGCCCAGACTCCTATGGTCTCCATTATCACTACAAGTTTGAGAGGTCCTCATTCCCTCATCCCTGACAGGGATAAAAGTCCCTAGTTCAAACTTCTCTGATACCCCTATGGGAAGATGGAGGGTTACACCTCCTCCTTACACCTTGACAAATATGGAAGACTAAACTCAGCTTTTGTTGTTGGGGGTGGGGAGAGAGAGCATGGATTTTTCTGTGGTGTTTGCCTAGAGTAGAACCATCTAAAAGTTTTATGTTTTACTTTGGCTGTCTTTTTCTTACTCCTTTAGCTTAAGAGATCATGTTTCTTTACATATTTTTAGGGGTTTTTTTTGTGCTTGTTTAGTTTTTTGTTGTTGTTATTATTGTTACTTCTGAGTTATCAGCTTTTCCAGCAGTGAATATAGGATATATGAGGGGAAAATAAAACCCCGGGTCTTATAACCATGTTGTTCCTTGGGTCCCAAGTTCCCTGAAGCCAGTTTCCCTTCTTCTCTCCAACTTTTAGTTTTGTAATGTTTACTCTATACATAATTCTTATGACTTTTAGTTCTATTTAGAGAGAGGTATAGAGGAAAGTTTGTCATCTCCATCTCTGAAGAAGCAGAACTTAACCATTTGAAGGAATTTATGCAACAAAGTTCTATGTTGGCTTTTGCATTTTAGACAGATAATTATATAAGTAGGGAGAGCTCAGAAACTGGAGATAGGGTAGAGGTAGACTGAAAGGAACTTTAAAGGAAGGAGAACCTGTTTGAATGCTCTGTAGACTGATTATCTGAGGATAATATGAAATCTACAACTGCAATGCATAGGCATGAGTCACATCAGAAGTCAAACACAGAATACACACCAGTCAACAACATACTTATGCCTGGCAGCTGAATATCAGCTTTGAATATATGGCTGGAGGCATGGAAAAGAGAGGATACTTTTGCTAGGTACTAAAATATAAAGTCAACAAAATGTAATGACCAATAGGGTGTGATATGTAAGGATAATAAAATTAGAATCACTTCTCGGTTCTTAGTTTGGATAACTGAGTAAATGCAGGTGAAAATAACATTATAGAGTATATGGAGAGAAATGTGTTTTGCAGGAAAGAGTGGAGATGGTGAGCTCAGTTTGTCCTCTTGAGCATAAAATGTGTATGGACCATCCAGAGATGGTCTAACAGTAAGTTGGTGCTCAGCAGGAAGATCTGATACAGACAGGAGTAGCTAGAAGCCTTGGTTTAATTTGTACTACTCAAATCCAACTGCACGAAGATTACAAAAAGAAAAACAAACATATAAGCAGAATGAGAAAAGAAGGCTAAAAATAAGACCCTCCTAACCACCAATGTTTAGGGCCAAAGTAAGAGAAATCAAGGGAGGAAAGCTGTCTTGAGAAGCAGGAGAAGAACAAAAGAGTGGAGCTCAATTTAGTTCCATGAGCATTTATTGGGTGTTTAGTGTATGCTACACGCTGTGCTGGAGGACCTGATTTTGAAGACCTCACACTCTACTGGATATAAACAGACAAATCAAAACAGTGTGCTCAGCTCACGGCTCAGTATAGACCTGTGCTCAGGGGGGCAATGAAACCATGGAAAGGGCACTAAACAAAACCAAATAATAGGAAACTTTGAAAAGATGATAACATCTAAGCAGTCTTCAAGATTGGAAGGGAAGGAAGGACACAGGAAAAGGCATGCCAGACAGAAGAAACAGCCCGAACAAATAGCAAAAGGGCAGGGGGCTCAAGAGGAGAGAGAATTACTTGCAGCAAATAGCACGATTCCTGCACTGAGAGAGTGAAAATAAAGTCAGACTGAAGACCCTTTGACTTGGTCACTTATGAAGTCACTGCTGACCTCTGCTGCAGCAGCTTCTCTGAAGTCATGCAGACAGAAATTGGACCACAGTGGGATAAAGAGGAACGAGAAGAATATGAAACCCACAGAGTGTGAATAGAGTATTTTTTTCCAAGGAGTTTAGTGGAGAAGAAAATAAAGATGGGGTAGCTAGAAGTGGGCAAAGGTTTGTTTTGTTATCAGAACTGAAGATGTTTACACCTTGTATGAAAGAAACCAGAATTCAGATAAAAGGTTTATGAAAGTAGCTATTATGTTCACTCCTTTACACAAAAAACATTTATAAACCATCTACACTCTTCCTGAGTACATCATCCAGGACAAACAACCAAGCCCCTTACATGGTATTAAAATCATGTTTCAAATAAACTCAAGAAATAATAAAAGGCCAATGGTAAATGCACAAGTATTGTATGATCTTCAGTTCTAAAGGCAACTTAATACTTGTAACAGAAATATTTACAGTGGCACCTTCAACTCTGTTACATATATGTTACTAATACCACAATTCATAATAGGGATTCAGTGTTGAGGCTTAATTTGTTTACTTCAAAGAGAATACTTATTTAAAAATATTTATTTTATTTAAATGACTTTGGTATAATGCTTTCTAGAAATCTGTTAGGGATAGACATTGAGCTGATGAGTATATGTTTTTCATGATATAATTTTTGCTGGTTTTGTTCAGCACAATTTTAACAGCTGGCTATTATTTTCTATAGTCCTTTTTCTCTTGATATCTTATTTTTAACTGGAAGAATATATTTAAAAAGTCTTGTGTCCCAAATCTAAATATTTCTGTTCCCACTTAGAAACCACTTATTTAAAAGCATCAGTTTAAAAAATTGTTTAGATGGTATTAATTTCATTGTATTACCTCATATAAAACTGTTGTGTTCCCATGTAGAAGAGGTCCATAACAGATGTACGAATGTCCGACAACCCAGCCTAAGTCAGAGGCTGCCCACCACACCTAAAAATTAGGAAGATAATAAAATACATATATGTTCATCAGAAAAGGTCATGTAACATGATTTAAAACCATGATTACCTCTCCAGGTTTAAGTCCATATATAGACGACATTGTCCAGTTTAGCATCACAGCGTATCCCCCAGTGGGTCTAACCACACCCTAAAAGAGAGAAAACATGAGGTTATCATCAATAAACAATGTGTTAAAAGATTCCCTGCCTTCACACTATCCATCTTAAAGACTGAAGAGTGCCTGTTTAAAGTATGTTATATTCTATAAAGTACATATTACTTTGGTTTTCATCCAATTGTTTTTACATCAAGATTTACTTGCTTCCCCCCAATAATAAACACAGAATAATGTCCATATTCATTCACTTGTAGAATCCATTCTCACACACCATTCTTGACTTTCTAAAAAAAACTTATGACTTCACAGAATCACATGCAATAAAAAATTTTTTTCCGGTGGTGACATAAATTAACAACATTACATTTGCGGGCATACTTCCAGAACAAAAATGGAAATTCTCAAATGAAGTACAGAGGAGAGTCAAATCCTTCTGTTAGCTCTTCTCACACAGGCTAACATAAGGATGGCTAATCTGTACTATTATTGACTAATAATAGGAGCTTAGAGGAAGCGAAGTCATATTCTAACTGGAGCCTCGCTACCATATTACACTGGGGCCTGTGCTAGCACAGGATTAGAGCTGAACGATTATTTAACGATGAATTCTGGAATTCGGACAAATCAATCCTCATGAGTTGGATCATGAGGTATCACAGTATCGCAGTTTTCATGAATTAGTTTCTAGCAGCTATCCAAGATATTGGACATATTCAACTTTAATACAAGATTAATATTTGAAAACTGGCACAAAATTCATTATAAATAAAAATTGATGGTAAATTTAATAATTTTATTTATTCCTTCATTACACATGTTAATCACCATTGGCTTGAAAAGGCTTAACCATGTGAATATTCAGAATGAGCAAGCAAAAAAAAAAAAACAAGCTATATCCCACTCGTATTTTGAAACATCTTTTAGTACAATTATTATTACTGTATGCAGAAAATAATTCACTTAACAATTTGCCTGAAGGCAAACATGGCCCAATTAAGAACCGTACTAAGGTTGGAACATTCTGGCATAACTCTGCAGCTTTAGCGTACATATGTGAATCAAGAAATGAAAAACAAATAGACTTTCCATTAGTTACTACAATTGCTGCTTTCTTCAGCTACCACTGATAAAACGTAGGTATCAAGCTGAGGGACACATTTTATCAAACAGCAAAAACACCTGGTCTCTTGGCAAATGTCGCAAGCAGGCATTTGACAGCTAATTTCTAGGTTGTATGCCATGGCCAGCATGCAACTGGTTCTCCTCCTCCTCATGGGAGTATTAGAAATGCTTAGCCTCCTGCCAGGAGGATTCACACGTGCAATTTCCCAGGTAAACTGAGCAGCTCTTTCCCCAGTATATTCTGCACCATCTTCCATGAACTTTGCTCATTAGTTTGTTCTATTGAGAGCTTTTCTTATGATTCAATACCTTGAGGAGTTTGATATGAATCAACTTGCAAACACTTTTCTCCAAGAGGGTTTATTCATTTTGTAGAGAAGAAAAAGCAAAGCTTCTTTTCACAGATAACGTTATCCATATACTATGGTAGTTGGTGAAAATTAATGTCAGTAATGATTTCATTTAACATGTTTTAAAATGTTCTCTCCATCAACTTGTCTTTGCATTTAGAGCCCATTGTTATCAGTAATTCTAAATATTATTATAACTGGGTAAATTTGTACATTATATGGTGCAGAAGGTAAAACGAATCAAGTGGAATTGAAAAGGAGGAAGAAAAGGCTAGAAAAAACATAAATGAGTAGTAACTCATTTGTAAAGTGAAAAAGATAATTTAAAGGAATAGGTTATCAAATTTCTATTTATCTCTCAAAGGGACTTACCCTTTACCCCTCTTTAAAGGATATTGACCAATGTTGCTTTGCCCATAAAATGGTGGATATTTAAACCCATTTGATGCCACAAAAGCGAGACTTAGAAATGAGGCCAGGCACACACACACAAAACATGTAAAATCATAAAGAATTTACAATTGAATTTAGTATCGTATTAACAAAATTATTTCTTAGTTCTAGCAATTACTGCTTTTTATTTTTCCCTTTGCTAATACCACCCAAAAGGGAGAAATGTCAGAGCAATTAAAGGTTGCCATCAAAGATTCTCACTAAAAACAATTTAAATGCAGCTGATAGAGAGAGAAAAGCTGTGATGTCTGTTTTTCATTGGTTTTTGAACCACTTATTTTTATTTTGTTAAGGATGAGGGTAAAACTTCGTCAAGTATCATCTTGGCATTCATTAATCTAGATAATAAATCTGAGATTTGGCCTTGCTTCAAAATATTTGGGTGATGCTTTCAATTTTCTGAGTATTTGAGATGATGTAGAAAAAAGATTTGCAAAATTTCATATTCTCTATGTGGATCTTTTATAAAAAGTCTAAAAGTAAAAAAATTGAAAGATTAAGTTTAAAAAGAGAATGTCTTTATTACAATATTAATATGTGACTAAAAAAATAAGGTGCTAAAGCATTGCTTTTTTTTTAATTTATAATCACATTTTCCAGGTAATGATAATTAAATTTTTAAATGTTTTTTATTTATTTTTGAGAGATAGAGAGAGCGCAAACAGGGGAGAGTCAGAGAGAGGGAGACACAGAATCTGAAGCAGGCTCCAGGCTCTGAGCTAGCTGTCAGCACAGAGCCTGATGCAGGGCTCAAACCCACGAACCGTGAGATCATGACCTGAGCCGAAGTCAGACGCTTAACCGACTGAGCCACCCAGGCATCCCCAGGTAATGATAATTAAAAGGCAAAAGAGAAACTTTGTTCACCTCTGAAAACATACAAATTAGGCTCAAAAATCAAATCATCCTATTCTAATATTCCAAATTAATCAGGAGCTGATTAATTTAAAAATATATTTAAAATCTTGAGTATGAGGTAAAAATTCTTATCCAATATCATTGCTTACTCCTAAAACACATGTACGCTGGATTTTACTTTCTTGAGTCTCTGTTACTACTTTCTTTATGTACTTATACTCTATCCACCTGTAAGTAAAAACATTAGATGAACTAATATATAGTCAGAAAAGCCTACCAATATACTGTTTTGGTTTTTGTAGTATTAGCCATAACACTTAAAGTGTTCTGGAGAACCTGAAAGACTTCCGGGTGGGAATGATACCTTGTACCCCAAATAAAGACAAGAAAGTGAATTCTATCTCAAAAATGCAAAAGGAGGGATGCCTGGATGGCTCATTGGTTAAGCGACCAACTCTTGATTTTGTCTCAGGTCATAATCTCACAGCTCCCTATTGGGCTCTGCACGGACATCCCAGAGCCTGCTTAGGATTCTCTCTCCCTCTCTCTCCTCTCTCTCTCTGCCCCTGCCCCACATGCACTCTCTCAAAATAAATAAACTTTTTAAAGAATGCAAAAGGGGACAATATGAAAGTGCTCTTTAAAACAAACAAAACAGGGGCGCCTGGGTGGCTCAGTCGGTTAAGTGTCCGGCTTCGGCTCAGGTCATGATCTCACAGTTCATGGGTTCGAGCCCCTCATCGGGCTCTGAGCTGTCAGCACAGAGCCTGGAGCCTACTTAGGTCATGATCTCGTGGTTCATGGGTTCGAGCCCCTCATCGGGCTCTGAGCTGTCAGCACAGAGCCTGGAGCCTACTTCAGATTCTGTGTCTCCCTCTCTCTCTGACCCTCCCCTGCTCGTGCTGTCTCTCTCTGTCTCTCAAAAATAAATACAAAACATAAAACAAACAAAACTGCAACAATGTGCATTTGTAATGTGTATGGGCATTTTAAACTTCAATCCATACAGGTAGAATTAAAGGCTGGTTATTAACCCCCCAAGAATAAAACCACAGAGTCATCACAGCTATTCTTAATGATTTCCAGCTTAATGAGCTCCCTTTGAAAACAAGGAAAGCCACAAAATGTCATAAACAGGACCATTAAAGTAAAACATAAACTATGAAAACAGAAAACATGTCAGTATCAACTGTGGTATACAGTTTGGGTTGCCACAACTTAAAAAAATACAGGGGGACCTAGGTGGCTCAGTTGGCTAAGCATCTGTCTTCAACTCAGGTCATGAACTTGCGGTCTGTGGGTTCGAGCCCTGCATTAGGCTCTGGGCTGATTGTTCAGAGACTGGAGCCTGCTTCAGATTCTGTGTCTCCCTCTCTCTCTGCCCCTCCCCTGCTCATTCTCTCTCTCTCAAAAATAAACATTAAAAATTTTTAAAAATTAAAAAAAGAAAAATATGGAACAATATGGGTTTTACCAGAAGGAGAAACCTGAGGAGTTTAAGGGCTTGAAAGAAAAGGAATCGATCTGATTACTTAAGAAAACCCAACAGATCAACAGTAGTTTTGTTCTGATAATGGCTTTACAGATGACAGCCCTCTTCTAGAGAGAACCCCAACCCCACTGCTTTCCTGAACCTGGCTACTCCATCACACGAGTCCTTAAAAATGTCGTGAAAGTGCCACTTCTTCTTGAGGCTGTCCCTAGTGCCACAGTTCACGTTAAGTAAGGGTCTCTCCTCTTCTTCCTTGGCCCGAGGGCCTGAATACCTCTTCTGACCTTCAACCTGACACTGTGATGCGTCTTCCCCTAGGGCCGAGGGCTGTGAGGAGAAATCCTTTTCATCTTCAGCACAGCAACTGCCATAGAGGAGGCACGCGATCCATTTCTTGACTGATTCAATAAGTGAACAGTTGAGTGAGTAAGCCCATGTAAGAAAAATATGACTCTTTTTTTAAACCATCCTCTTTGTTCAGGAGAAAGCTTTGAAACTTGTAGAACTGAGTGAATCATACTGGTAGAAATGGAATGGTTCCATTTGGGATAGTTCATCAAACATAAAATCTCTGGCTACAGGCTCTTGGATGACTCTGAAGCTGCCTCTACGGAGGGTACTTTAGCAGCAATATAATTTTTTATTGCTCTGAACGACTGTGAGATAAGGGGCAAAGGTATAGCAAGTTCAGCATTTTAACTGCAAGAATTGTACTACAAATAACAAAAAAAAGTTCACTGCATTTTTATTTGAGTTTCTCCTATTTTTTGTTCTAGGGTAAGAAATATGAATGCCTCCCAACATGTGGGCATAAAAGTGACATAAATTGTGTAAATGCACATCAGGAAAAAAGGCCTACCACCTTCTTATCCTGTCTTTCTTTTTCTTTCCTGTCCTTCCTTCCTTCCTTCTTTTTTTCTTCCTTCCTGTCCATCCTTCCTTCTTTCAGTCCTTTTTTCCTTCCTTCCTCTCTCCTTCTCTCTCTCTTTCTCTCTCTCTCTCTTTTTCTTTCTTCTCTTTCCTCTTTCTTGAAGTGTGGTTGACATACAATATTCTATTATTTCAGGTGTACAACATAGTGATTCAACATTTATATACATTAGGAGTTATTACCAGGATAAATCTAGCTACTTTCTATCACCACATAACGTTGTTACATATTTTTAACTATATTCCTTAAAGCATGTACATTGTATCCCTATGTCTTTTTTTTTTTTTTCATTTTTTAACTAGAAGATTGCATCTCTTTATCCCCTCCCCCTATTTTGCCCATCTCCCCAGGCCCTCTCCTCTGGCAACTCTCAGATTGTCTTCTATATTCACAGGTCTGTTTCTGGTCTGTTTTGTTTGTTTTGTTTTTTAGATTCCACCTAGGAGTGAATTCATAAGGTATTTTTCTCTGACTTCTGTCACTTAGCATCATACCCTCACATGCTTTCTTTTCAATCCTTGGCTCCCCGCCCCCCACGCCCCATTCTCTTGTTCTCCTTTTCTGCTTTGGCACTGGAGTGTGTGTGTGTGTGTGTGTGTGTGTGTGTGTGTGCGTGCGCACACGTGTGGTTTTCACTGTCCCTTCATGATATCAAGCTGGAAGAAGTATGACCGTCACTAAATCTCCCCTTCCCAAAAAAGATGCCCCCCATCCAGATGAGAATTCTTCCACTGTACAGTACTTCGAAGTATCTTGAATACAGACACCCAAACTAAACAGTATAGAAGCTCACAACACTGCCAAAATGTATCCAGAGTCGCTCAGTTGTGGTTGCTAGAATATTTGCAGATTAACCTCTCGTATAGCAACCTAACAAATCCAGGGTTGGCAGATGCAGAGATGCAAATATGCCCTAAATATATCTTCAACTTCTAACCAAAGAACAGATTGCCTTATGTGTGTCTTATATGTGCTTATGAAAAATGAGTATTTTAAGCAGAATATTTTTATAGGCTCTGAACATTATTTTTCCTCGTGAAGACCAAAGCTTGAGAGAACAAAATTATATGATGACATGAAAATTATATTTAAATGCTTCATGAATGTATGTGTGTGCCTCTTTCCTATACTTCTATTCTGGAAATACAAATACTAAAATTTTAGATCCTATTAATCCTGATTATACCTACCCAAAGGGAAATGAGAACCTTATGAATAAAGAGGAGTCTGGGAACTAACTCAAGAAGTCAAAGATCATTTAGCAAATTTTCTGAGAATTTACCATGGCCCAGTTTTTAGGTTAGTGACATGGTGGGTTCAAAGATATATGAAATATATTCTAAGACCTCTGATAATATGCAACACTATGAAGATAAGCAAATAAAAACTGGTATGCATAAGGTAGAATACATAAAAATTTGCTGACTATAATTTCAATGCAACTGAAATTCTAAAGTGCACTATAGGAATGAAGGAAGTATTTCTAAGGGGCCTTAAGAGATGACTTTTTCTTGCCATTCTGCTTGCCCCAGTTTGCAAAACCTACTCACCCCCATGCTTTAAACACCTGAACTGTACACTGATCACCCACAAAGGTCTACCTCCCAACCCAGATGTGCTGGTCGGACACCGACTTTCACCGCTAACTTCTGGCTAGGCATCTCCATGTTCAAGTCCAAGATACATCATACTCCATATGTTCAAGAACTCTTCAGTTTCCCCAGTCCTACCTAAACCATGTCCTGTGTTTCTATTTGGAAAATACTCAAAATCATTAGCCTGTGTTCTCAGTTTCAAGTCTTGAACCTGTCCTCTGCCTCACCTCTATCTTTGAAAGAGATCAGATTTCTCTTTACTAAATGTGCCATCTTAAGTAAAGTCCTAAATTAAAACAGCCTGGAAATGAATCTCCTTGCCTCCATTGTGTGTACTTGCTTATCTTCCCAACAAATGTTTCAGGATATACCTTCCTTCATATATTTCTCTCCTGTTGAAGAAGCATCCGTGTGGGGCGCCTGGGTGGCTCAGTTGGTTGAGTGTACGGCTTCGGCTCAGGTCATGATCTCACAGTTCGTGGGTTCTGGCCCTGCGTTGGGCTCTGTGCTGACAGCTAGCTCAGAGCCTGGAGCCTGCTTCAGATTCTGTGTCTCCCTCTCTCTCTGACCCTCCCCTGCTCATGCTGCCTCTCTCTGTCTCTCAAAAATAAGTAAAAGACATAAAAGAAAAAGCATCCCTGTCCTCTATCCTTTACATATGGGATATAGCCTAAACTTCTGGCTAAAATTTAAGAGTCTGGTCTTTGCCTATATATCTAACCATTTGTCCTATTCACTTGTACCACATACACTAGCCATTCTGGAAATTTTCTTGCACACTCCTGCCTTTGCTTATGCTGACCTCTCTGCCTACAGTGCCCTCCTTGTTAGGTTGCTACTCTATGAGGAAGTTCACTCATCCTTCAAACACCACCTACTAAGAGCTTTCTTTGACTATTCTTTAATAGAACACCTCTTCCACTCTTCCCACCACTCGGTACGATTACCCCGCTTTATTTTTCTTCATTACACTTTCCACATATTAAATAGCTCTTTATTTAGTTCCTGTGTCCTGGCTATAGAAGATAATTTTAAACTTTTAAAAAGAGAACCAGACACATATTTGGGTGCTCAGGAATATTTGTTGAATTTATTGAATGGAATCCTTCAGATACCGTTCAGTCTCATCTTTTCTGAGAGAGAGATAGTGTTGTCCTCTTAGAAGGATAACAGTCTACCTCGCCTACCTGTGTTCATGAATATGTCAGTCCATTAGACTGAAGGGACTGTGGTTCACCCATATCCTTTAGCACAGAATGAACACTCAATACACATATATTGAATGGAGTTGAATTCGACATGCATAGAGATCTCCACACAATTAAAGCCTTCTCCAATGTGGTGAAATAGATTATCTTTAGGATGGTACATAAGGAAGTAAATGAGAATGACTGAATCTTCAATGATCTTCAGTTTGGACATCTTCAGAAAAGAACTTCCTGACCCAGACGAAATCTGGGAAAGCTAGGATCCTTCCTTATTTGGAACCAGTATTTTTCAGATTAGATGCTCTATATGTCACTTTCACTTCTACCCACTGGCTGAGTCAGGTTGGAGTCACTGACAAGCTCTTCTGTTCCTGCCTTGGAGATCCCGATCCAGACGAAATGAAATTCAGGGTAACAAAATCCTGAAGTGGCACAACTGTTTTTATAAGAATCCTTCCGGCTAATTGGAGCTAAAGTGGTTTTTGGAGGGTTCTTTTTTTATTTGGTTAGGTTATACTATGTTTTCAGGATCAAGGATTTCCTTTCATGTTGCACTTTTCTATTAGATTTTAACTTGCTGAATCCCATTTTATTTTATAGCCACACATCCAGTTAGACTCTAGGCCACTGGTGCATAACACAGAATTGCAAAAGGTGGAAGGTTAAAGTTTGGGTCCAGAAGATTATTTGGACTGCTTGAACATGGCACAGTCATCAATATGAAGGAATATTTATTTTTCAGATGACCAGAGTTGTGAAAAAAAATCATAAGGGTTTGATTCTACAATGGCACAATTTTTTATTTATGGATGCAACAAAAATTTATTAAGCACCAAACTACATACAAAGCACAATGGTAGTGAGGCACCTGAATGCCTCAGTTGGTCAAGTGTCTTGACTCTTGATTTTAGCTCAGGTCATCATCTCGTGGTTTGTGAGTTCGAGTCCCACAACTGGGCTCTGCACTGACAGCGTGGAGCCTACTTGGTATTCTGTCTCCCTTTCTCTCTGTCCCTCCCCTGCTCGTTCTCTATCTCTCTCTCAAAAATAAATAAAAATAAACTTAAAAGAAAGCACATTTCTTAAAATGTAAGAAAACATGGTCTCTGTCCTTGGAGAAAATATACTCTCTACCCAATGTTTCCTTTTTATAAACAAGTGAATTTTATGTGAAACATCTTAATTTTTCTTTTTAAAACTCATATAATGGAACTACTATTTTAAGATTATTAATAAATCATATATTCAGAACTCTGATGCTACAGAAGTTTAATATTAATAAAAAGGCCACTGCTCTCCAGGACGTGAGTGTGTGAAAGTCCCTTCCTCCACTAAAATTTTGGGATTCCGTGACTACTGAACTCCCTAATGTGGGTATCTGGTTGGCTCAGTCAGTTAAGCATCCAACTCTTGATCTCAGCTCAGGTCATGATCTCACAGTTCCTGGGTTCCAGACCCATGTCAGGCTCCATGCTGACAGTGCGAGCCTACTTTGGATTCTCTCTCTCTTTCTCTCTCTGACCCTCCCCTGCTCCCACTCTCTCTCCCTCAAAATAAATAAATAAACTTTAAAAAATGAATAGGAAGATTACATTACAAGCTTTTATGAAGTTGTATGAAGAAACAGTATAATTTTGGAGATGCCGACAAAAGTGGTATTCGTTTGTTACCTGACACCTGCAAAAATATTGATGTTTCTATCTTTATTTTGTAAAAACACCTTTCATGGTAAGCAGATTTAAAAATCCTTGAGTGTCTTAAGTGCTACAAATCACATAGTTCAATACTCTAGATAAATTGCCTGTTGTTCAAACTGTCTAGGCCAATTCTCAAACTTGCATTTATAACAAATAATTGAATTCCCCTAGATCAAAAATCAATCCCTTACTCTATAAAAGTTACACCTCAATTTAGAAGGTAAAACTATTTCATTTAAAATATAGTTCTATGAAATTTTATTAAACCAACTGATGTGTGATCAAACCCCTATTCATTTTTATTGGTTACTAAATCAATAGCAGCTTGCTGATGTATGTGAAGATTTTGGAAGAATTCGGGGCAAAGCATTTGACATTAAATGCAACTAATAATTTTCTAGATTTGAACACAACAGAGCTTTAAGGTATAAAGTTCTCAAGTCTAAGCCTTCAGGTACAGTTGCCTTTTCAGTCAGCAGTCAAACATTCTCAGGGCAAAAGAAATCTGCCACTATAGATATTTATTCCTAAGAGAGCCAATACCTTCGGCAGCCCCGTTGTTCCAGATGTATAAAGGATGTACAGCGGATGTTCTGAAAGAACAGGAACACAGTCATGGGATTGCGCTTTGGCCATCTCTTCATCCCAGTCAAGGTCACGGCCTGGAGCCAAAGGCACGGTCTCCTACACAGAAAGTATACAGGAACATGCACTGAGCAAAGGAGGTTAAGGCAGGAGAACTGGCTGAATCTGTATCAGCCGGAGCCCAGGACCGGAAATCTAGGCCTCCACAGCACTAAGCAACAAAGTTAGGACTACGTATTTCAAGGTCATGAGTTAAAATAAATATTCCTAAAAGCTCCAACAGTTTGATGTCGGCTTCAACAAAAGAACATATTTTATTCAAATCTAAGGAAATAAGAAATTCAATGTGAAGCAGTCATGTTTTTATCAACAGTCAGAACTTAACGAACAGAGGCTCATGTTTTCCATACACATACATACACCATTAACTTTATAAACCAATTTCTATTTTTACAACTTTTCTTCTTTTATTTTGGAACTGTAGCCTTTTCAGTATAATGTCAACTAACCTATTAAAATTTCTCTTTTTATAAGGGTGATTTAGACCTAACACTGTGGCCATCTTTCCAAATGAGGAAACATTAAATCATTTTCAAGGGTGAGAGAGAAATCTATTTTTGCTGTTTCAAGAACAAAAATTAGGTTTGAAAATTAATGAGCGTCCGTGACATACCTAGAATGCTATCCAATTTTTCCTCCAAGTCATTGATTAATATGGTAGAAATGTTTGTTTCCCTTTTTGTTCCTAGAACTGAGCTCTGTGTTATAAACCTTATAATAGTCATGAGTTAGAGACACCTTAAAAAGAATTAGACCTCTTTATTTAAAATGCTGCCAGTGAAATCAGGCGGACAGATGAAGAGAGGAAAGTGGCTAATGGGAAAAATTATTCGAATGCAGGGTACAGTTATGTAAATAGAAGTAAGCCTCAGTACATGTCTAATTGTTTTCTGAAATGTTAGCTCAGCTACAGATGACACCCAGGAAGTTCACATTCGGGGAATTTATCAGTGTAAGTGACACATTCCTCAGTGAGAGTTACTAAGTAAGATCTACCACCTAAAACGTTAGTAACCATTTATTTCATCCAGGCGATCCCTGAGTGAAGCCCAGAGACTCTGAGGGATTTAGAAAAGCCAGTCCATGTCCATTTTTCGGGCTCCATGATATATTAACCAGGATTGCAAAAAAATGGTTACATATTTACATGAGTACATTTACAAAATAACACTTCAATCTAATGTCACAAATAAAACGCCTCTGTGAATAAACACATTAATAGATAACCATCAGAACTTCATGAAAATGATGTCGAAGGCCCAATCATCTTCTCCAGCCTCCCTCTAGTGGACCTGAATGTGCCGCTGAGGTAAATAAAAATAGTAAACTGTAACTAAATTGTGTTTTTCCATTTGTTTTTACGAATCAGATAAACACAACAAATTTCAACTTACCAAGCCTTTGCCATTACAATTACAGACCTATAAAAACATTATGACATTCTATAATGAAAAATGTCAATTGAATGATCACAAAAATGTTTACAGGTAAACAAAATGAGGACTTGAGTGAATGGTTATTCTTGAGGCTAAGAAAATCCTCTGCAGGTATGTGTAAAGATGATTTGACAAAAGGAAGAAAAGGAAAATCAGCATTAGCTACATCTGTACATTTACTTCCATAGCTGTGTCCTGTTATCATTCTTAAAGGGCAATCCTGGCAGAGCACCAGAGTTGACCGATGTGGTATTCCTTTGAGTCTGTCCTTGCCTGCTTGAAGCTAAGAGTGGCAGCCAGGTTTTTACCTCCTTTGGCAAAAATGCAATCCTGGTTAATGAGACACACCACCGAGCCTTGTAATTTGTGTCTCTAAGCTGAAAGCAAATCCAGTCCACTGAGCTTAATTACTAACTAAACAGCAGGCCTACTATAAAGGACAGGAGAGATCCAAAGCCCTCATCTAAAATAAAGACAAGTTGGCTCAGTCAGCTAGGGGTCTGACTCTTGATTTCGGCTCAGGTCATGACCTCAGGTTTCGTGAAATGAAGCCCCACTTAGGGCCCATGCTGCCGGTGCAGAGACTGCTTGGGATTCTCTCTCTGTTCCTCTCCGGCTTGCATGCACTTGCTCGCTCTCTCTCTCTCTCTCTCTCTCTCTCTCTCTCTCTCTCTTTCTCTCTCTCTCTCTCTCAAAATAAAGAAATAAGCTTTAAAATTAAAATAAAATAAAGGTAAATCAAAACAGAGGCAAGAGTTCTCAAGAAAAGGGGAAAGGGAGAGAAGGTAAGCCAGTTATGGGAGGGAGGGATGGAGGAGTGGGTCTCTAGCTATTAGGAGGAAAGAGAAGAGATTTGCATTAGAAAAATCTGAATAGGAAACTTGCATACCCATATTCAGTGTGCTTATAAAGTAAAAGAAATAACATATATCCTGTTGGGTAAAAGTCATTAAACCAAGTCAAATCTTGACACCATTTATGGCTGTGACTTTGGCTATGACCTCTCCATCACTCAGTTTCTTCATCCGCAAAATGGGACCAGTAATACCATCTACTTCATTGGTTTGTGAAAATTAGATAAGAAGTCTTTGAAAGTACTTAGCTTTGGGTCTAGCATAAATTCTTCACAAATTCATGACTTTCTGTATGTGTGAATGTCCCACACATACTCACTTAATTAGCACACACATACTCATAGAAACACCTGTGTGTATGTGTACCTGTTCCTACTTTTCCTCTAACCTCCCTCATACCCAAAGCCTCTTTGTATTCCTTAACTTAACAGCAATAAGCCTTTTTAAAAAAAACATGCTTGAGGGCATCTGAAAGAGACTCAAAATTCTTTGAGACAGTAAGAATATTAAAATCATTGAGTGCAGCAGTTCATGAACCACAGACTACTAAAATTTACACAGGACTTTAATGTGGTAATGGGAATTGCTAGGTAGTAATCAAAATGACATCGTTTTAATGCTTTATCTTCCTGTATCTTGTCACTTAAGCATTTTCTGCAGATAACCTCTCAAGAGTTCCATTAACAGTCCATGATTCTTTGCACTCATAATTTTTCTTCTGCAAAAATGTTAATCTGCTAGGAACCCAAGATGGTTCCACTATAAATAGCTGACACTTGCTTGGATATAGAAATAAGGTGATCATTAGATCAAATTTACTAAGAAAAGCACTGTAAAATATATTCATTTTTGTATTTACTGGTTTTTCTTCCTTCCTGGATCACAGAATAATTTATGTGCTTAGAATATTCATATTATGTTTTCCTGACTAAATGTCTTCTCTAAAGTTTTTGAAAGACAGATTTTATATACAAATAATCATACCTCTCCACAAGGCAGGAAAGCGGAGGGATCAAGCACATGGTCAGAGTGCATGTGCTCAGATCATGACCTTGACATCAACAGGACAAGTTATTTTATCTCTATTCTTTGAATTCCTCTTACATAAAATAGGAATAATGCTATCACCTAGGTCACAAAGTTATCAGGAAGATTTTTTTTAACTATTCATGGGCAGAATATCAAAAACCATATGGCAAGCAGCCAGTGATTGTTAATATTATCATTATTGTTATAACTTAAATGAATATATGACACCACAATAGACCACGCAGAGAATCCAATTCATCAACATGACATATCACTACATGTATTTCAATCTTTTTGTTTCAAGCCAGTTCTTTTAATTTTCTTTTTTTTCTTTTTTTAATGTTTTTTATTTATTGTTTTGAGAAACAGAGACAGTGCAAGCAGGAGAGGATCAAAGAGAGAGGGAGATACAGAATCTGAAGCAGGCTCCAGGCTCTGAGCTAACCGTCAGCACAGAGCCTGAGGCAGGGCTCAAACCCTAGAACCTTGAGATCATGGCCTGAGCTGAAGCCAGACACTTAACCGACTGAGCCACCCAGGTGCCCCTAATTTTCTTAATGTCTGTTTATTTTTGAGAGAGAGAGAGAAGCAGAATGAAAGCCGGGGAGGGGCAGAGAAAGACACACACACAAAATCTGAAACAGGTTCCAGGCTCTCAGTTATCAGCACAGCGCCCAACATGGAGCTTGAACCCACAAACCGCGAGATCATGACCTGAGCCGAAATCAGATGCCCAATTGGCTGAGCCACCCAGGCTTCCCTAAGCTAGTTTTTTTTCATAAAGACAGAAAACATCATTCATACCCTTTTCATTTTTTTTGCCTAAATGGAGACATTAAGAAAATATATTTAATGGTTTATAAATCAAGTATTTCTTTCACAAGGTGAACAGTAGAATAATCCTTAGCACATCACCGTAAGCAAGAACCAAACTCAATATTCAGATTACCATATTTGGACGATTATAAATGAGAACGTGGTCGGGTTTGTGTTGTCCTAGTCTCAGGGCTTCTTCTAGAAGTGGAATGTATTCTACTCTCCGTCCGGGTTCAATCCCAAAAGATGCTGTAACAACCACCTTGGGCTACGATGGAAAAAATACCAGTTATTGAGAAAGTTTAACAACACCAATTAAGGTAATCACAATATTTCAAGTGCAGATTGGCAATTTGACATTTCTAAAGAAATGTTTTAATGATTCTGTTCTCTATTGAATAAATGGCCTGAAAACAAAGAATTCCTTTGTAAATGTTGTAGACCTAACAACTTCCACACAGGTCTCACCTGTTCAAAACTACAAGTTCAGTAACAGGAGAAACTTAACAGAGGACCATGGGGGAGGGGAAGTGGTGGGGAACAGTTGGGGAGAGGGAGGGAAGCAAATCCTGAGAGACTCCTGAATACTGAAAACAAACTGAGGCCTGAAGGGGGAGGGGTAAAGGGGAAGGGGGTGATGGGCATGGAGGAGGGCAATTGTGGGGATGAGCACTGGGTGTTTTATGGAAACCAACTCGACAATAATCTATAAAATAATAATAATAATTATATATATATATATAAAACAATAAAAACAAAAGAAACTACAAGTTCAGTGAGGCTTTGGGCTAGTGAGTATGAGCTTTTAAAAAAATACTTCCCAGGACACCTGGTGGCTCAGCCAGTTAAGTGTCTGATTTTGGCTCAGGTCATGATCTCAGGGGTCATGAATTGAAGTCCCATGTTAGGCCTTCAGCAGAGAGTCGGCTTGGGATATTCTGTCCCCCTCTCCTTTGCCCCTCCCCCACTGTCACACACTGTCTCTTTCTTTTGCCTCCCTCTCAAAAATAAACATTAAAATAATTTTAATAAAAATAAAAAAAATACTTTCCCAAGAATTCATGAAGCCAGACAGATTTGCCCTGAACCAGCGAGTGAAATGCCAGCCCAAAAGCTCCTCATTGCGAGGCCCTGGTACCCCCTGGTGACTGTGACGCTGCGGTGTTTCTCAGGTGGGGAGAGTCAGCCAATGGCGCTCAGGAAGCGTTAGTACATTTTTAAATGTCAGCATCTCTGCTTAAATGTGACCACAGAAAAAAGGGACCCGAATCTCTGATTTTTTTTCATGATTCTTTTCTCATTCTAAATATGTTCATTTTTGTCAAATACTGTATTTGTAATTTTGTTGTATTTCTCTGCAAAGGGTCCCCAAATGATTCAAGCGTCAAGCCGCACAAGCCTGAACCTGCTCCTTAGGATACACTTGGTACTTTTCTTTACCTGACAACCTGCTAGTCCTTCTTCAAGATATACAGAGATGTCGCCAACAGGGGTCCCTGGAGGAAGCTTAAAAAGTTAGGGTCACTCTCCATTCTGGGCAGGCTTCAGATGCCCAACTATAGTCAACTGTTCCTTCAGCCACTGGACAGGAAGCTCACTGAGGCCAAATTTGGATCCCAATTACCACTGTGTCTTCTATGCCTGGTACAGTGCTTGCTTGCTATTCGGTAAGTTCTCAATAAATGTTTTTGGAACTGAACCAAAATTCTCAGTAATTTGCAGAAACAAACATGTCTTTATCCTTTTAAGTACACTGTTTCTTCACCAAGAAATCCAAAGCAAAGGAAGCAGCTAATAAATTATTTAAGAGACAGATAATCAATCCACAACAGTGCATCTCTTCCTGAATTCTGACTTCCAGTTACAATACATTTCATCCAGGGAAGGTTTACATCATACCAGGTATATGCACATATCATCACTGGCTGCTTTTTGAATACCATTTAATATTCATGGAGCTCAGGCTCAGTGCAGTTACATAGCTTGCCCCAGGTTACAAGTGGTGGAATCACAAAGAAGGCCAGTTCTGTCTCATTATAGAACCTGTCTCTTCCCACTATGGCAAGCTACCTTTTAAAAGACACACACATGCACACATGCACACACACACATGCACACACGCACACACACGTACACACACACACACAGAAAGAAAAGAGAAATAAGTCTTGTTTCCTTTTATTATATTCTTAAAAATCCAGCATTTGAATAGAATTCATATTTTACTATCTATAATACATGCAAAAATAACTCTAGGCAACATTTCCTAAGATTAGAATTCAGAATAAATGAAAGTAAGTTCCATATCAAATTAAAAATATATATAGAATATATCAAAACTTGAATAATTTAATAAACTCAAAATTAGACCCTTCATCTCGAAAAAAGAATCCCTTCTACATTTCTATTAACAGCCTTTTATTGGAGGTGCTATTTAGTCTAGACTGACTTGTTAGGGTACTGTACATTCTTCCCATCGTCAACTGGGAACATAAAGCTTTCTTCTTGAGCCAATTTATTTGAAAATCATGACATCAAAATCATTCCTGATTTCAATCATTCCTGATTAATTCTATCCGAATATCTCAGATACTTATCTGTATCTTCTCACCTTTAATTTGTCCTGCTCAAAGGTCTTGCCCATAGGAATAAACACTTATTGCCTAAGCGGCTTAACATACGTTGTGGGGGAGGGGGATGAAAACTTAGCAAGTGATATAGTATACATTTTATAAAACCTTATTTTTATGTATCTAAATTTCCCCACATCATATAAGTTTTTTAAAAATGAAATAATACGTCTCATTCTTTTATCCAGATGGTGTTGAGGACTTCCATAGCTAAAAACCTGAAGTCTATAGCTTCGTTGGAGAAGCCCTCAGCTGCCCACTGGTTTGCAGCTTAGTGACTGACTAGTATCCTCCCCCCCCCAAGATTTACCTTCATAAGTACTGACTCAACAAGTTTAAAAAAGAGAGGGGAAAAACCTATGTGATTAGTCCACAAACCAGCTTCCTAGTTCTAATAACTGACCTATGACAAGATGAAGTCAGATATGCAAACCCTCACTCTCTATTCGCACTGATATCATTAGTTCCCTTGTTGGGAATGTCTCATCTTGGATTTGCAGAACTCTGAGAGCCAGCCGTCTCTTACTCCCATAACGACCTTCCTTCCTTAATCTCCCCACTGCTATTATGCTGCTGCATATTGCCTATCCTTTCACAAACAGATCGCAGGCCAAAATGTCTTATCCCACCCCTCCCTCTCTTCTACTCACACCATTTGCAAGACCTTCCGCCTCTTAGCATTCCTTACAACAAGACACCCACCTGCTCAAAAACTTTGACAGTCAAGATATACAGTACCCAGTTCAGACAAAAACTGACTTCGCAAGCTCACCATCTCTCCCTCTCTGGCCTCTGTCTCTTCACTGTCCGCCAAATGAATCTTACCCTTTCCTGTCTAATGCTGGACTCATAATCTCCTTCTTTCCTGTCGGATCCCATGACATCATTCTCCTCAACCAGCTGAATCTTAGCTTACCTCAAATTCACCTCCAGGAAGTCTTCCTCAGCCACTCCAACTAAAAGAAATCACTCCTTCCCCCAACTCAGGGGTCTATGGATAATAGTTGAGAGCCAGACTCTGCCCACAGCAGGTTTCTGCAGAGCTTCACTGGGACACCGTCATGCACTCTGCTTGTGTCGTGTCTCAGGCTGTCCGTGTGCTACAACAGCACCGCTGAGGACTTGCTGCAGCCACGTGCAACCCACAACGCCTACGGTACTTACTCTCTGGTAACTTGCCACAAAAAACCTTGCTGACTTATAGAGGAATGATGGCTAACCTTTTTTTTTTAAATGAGCACTATATGCCAGGTACTGAGTTAAATGCTTTCAACCCAATATCTCAATGATCATTTCACAACAGCCTAATCAAGTTTGTTACCCTAGTAGCCCCACTACCCCTCCCTGGTACCCCTCTTAACTGAGCTATACCGTCATGCCTGGAAGTGTGTAAATTATAAAACCTTACTATGCGTTCCATCCATTTGATAAGTATCACTCATTATCCAGATGCAAGGACAGTACCTGGCATATTGCAGGAAGTTAATATGTGGTGAATGAATAAACTGGTTATTAGTTATTTTTCCTGTATGTCTTATACACCCAACACATGGCCAGCTAACTTGAAAAATATATAGTGAATCTTCTATTTTATATCCCTCACAGCACCTAGCAAGATGTTTTTCACATAAAACTGACCCCAAAATAAAATTTGCTTAATATAAATGTCAAAAAATCCATAAACTTGAAGCATCTCATTGGAACGGAGAATGTAGTAAGTACAGAGCACTTCCAGACGGCTCATTCACAGGGAAACATGGTGGCACTCCATGTAGCTGCTGCTTGATTTCTCCGTATAAAGCACTTACCTTTGCATGGTCAATACGACTACTTAGTTCTTTGGATGCAAATCCCCCAAATATGAGACTGTGGATGGCTCCGATCCTTGCACACGCCAGCATGGTATACATCGCCTGTGGGATCATGGGCATGTAGATAACCACGGTGTCACCTTTCTTGACACCATGCTTGACCAAAACGCCCGCCAGCTTAGAGACCTACAACAAAATCATTACATCAGCAAAGTGTTTTCTGTGTTATTACACGAGACTTCTAAGACAGGAACACGAGAGGTTGATCATCCTCTTGGCAGTGGATTAAAGAAGCCTGAGTAACACATATGTGATGATGACGTAAGCTTAGACAGCGACAGTCATAACAGTAATAACAAACACGATTGCTATAACTGACTATGAACCAACTTACTATTATTATGCCACATGAACTTAATTTGCTTAATTATTAGTTTTGCTCAATTTTTGCTTAATTTTGCTTAATTATTAATTTAGCAACGTATTTACTGAGCAGATGTACATGATATACTAGACATTGTGTTTAGAGCTGGGAACACAATGATGAAAAACGAAAGCACAGATATATCCCCATGGAGCTTTTTTCTAAAGGGCAAATCTGTCAAGTGAACAGAAGAGTAAAATAATGGCATTTTTTGGACATATATTTGCTTAACTATGAAAAGAGACAAGTACATCATAGGAAAGTAAACATACATATGCTTATAAGGTAAGTAAGATAGATTCTGTTATTATTATTCTTATTTTAAATATAAGATAACTGAGACTCAGATATAATAAAGAGCTAACTCAGGATCAGAGAGGTAGTAAGTGAAGCCAGGATCCCATCACAAATCTTTTAGGTCATATTTTTTGCCCCTTCTCCTGCCTCAAACCAATTATTTTTCTTTATAGTTTTTTATACTAATTATCTATATAAAGTGACTTCCCTGTACATTGAGACCAAACATACAAACTTCTTTTAGCTTTTAACATGTATTGTGGGAACCAAAACAGGCTGTGAAAGCTAGACCCAGACCTAAGTAAAAAGAAATGCAACACTCTTTCATTTAAAAAATGTACATGGAGCACTTACATATGGCAGACATTGTTTTCTGATATGCCAGCAAACAACCAGGACAAAGATCTCTATCCTCAGAGTACTTATGGTTTAGCAGAAGAAATACTTACAATAAACATAATAAGTAAATGATCTATTATGTTAAAAGGTACTCAGTCCGGCGGGGGGGGGGGGGGGGGGGGGGGGAGGGTAGGACAAAGTCCAGGAATTGAGAATGAAGAAGATGTAATTCTCAACAGGCAGGTGAGGGTAGAGCTCACTCGGAAAGTAACACTTTAGCAAGAACATGTAAAAGTTACTAAGAAGCGGATATCTGTGAATATACTATTTCAGACAGAGAGAACACCAGCACAAAGGTGTAAGGGAGAACATCTGTGATGTGATGGAGGAACAGCAAGAAGACTAAGGAACTGAAACAGAAAAAACAAGTGAGAAAGTGGTCGTAGATCAGGTCAGAGAGCTAAAGGACGGGCCTGTAGGGGTCCGGCGGTCAATGGGAAAGGCTTGCCTTTGGATGTGGCTGCTCAAGATCATGAGCAGAGGAGGCCTGGGACAAGGAACTGGGCCACGGGGCTATTTATGGATCCTTTCGTTTCATTCTGCCTCTCCTACTTTTTCAACTACTTCAAAGGATTTGGGATCCTGATCATTCTTCCTTTTTCTCTTTATTCCCTTCCTCTGTGCAGACGGGGAAAGATGTGGTCAAAATTAAGGGCTCGTGAAAGACAGAAAGTAACAAACAGCTATCTTAGTGTTTTATTCTCTCCTTTTTGCAAGTATAATTTAGTGTTATTTTTTAAGAACTCAAAGCTGCCCAGCAGCAAGTTATAAGAAAGATACATCAAAGTGATATAATCATGAACTTAAATTCTTTTTGGAACTGCAGACCATGATAATCCTTGGAAAGTTCAATATAATGTTCAGTGTGCAATCCATGCAGAAATCACACTCCCGAGGGACCCATTTGAGCCACAGCGCTAGGTGAGACCAAGGAGAAGTCCATCCTATCTACAGCTATGACTTCAGCATCTTGAATAGTATCTACTGTTGAATAAAAATAATCTTCAACCAAGACCCAATCTAGCAGTTATCCAGTAACTTTATATTCTAGTCTCACTTCACCATGTTGTTGAAAAATGTCCCCCAAAACTTTTCTGTCCTCTGAAAGAAATGAAATCAATGAATTCAAGAAAGTTTTTGAAAAAAGATCTCAAAAGGACCCAATGTGACCCCAAGAAGTATTTAAGTTAGAGTAATGCCACATCTTTAAAAAAATGAGCCAACATATTAAATTAGAAGGTTTCATATACAAATCCAGATTTCCAGGTTTTCCTGAAAAATCGTCAAGTCCAGCAACGCCGGGCCTGTGTTCTTGTATGACAACTATCAGCTGAACCCAATGATCAGCTACTAGGCTGAACTCACCATTCCCTGTGGCCATTATTGACAGAGAATTAATTTTTCTTTCCATCCTGCGTTTAAAATAAATTCTTCTACATCTTGCTTATTTTATATGCTTAAACCATAGTTCTGTAACCAAAAAGGTCTAATATGTACTGATAATGATTTTTTTTCCCCACCCACTTCTCCCACTTATATTATCTGCTTGGCTCCAGCATCTGAATTGTGAACCACTTCCCTGAAGACAACCTTCAATAACTTAGGCTGCAGCAGGTTTGTACAACCACTAGATGGCGTCCATCTGGCCTCGTTAAACTGACTTCTTGCAGCCACTCAATGTTTCCATACTGTGCTAACCACACCAGAGTTGCTCTAGAGAAAAAAGCGTTACATGATCAATAGAGAAAATTTTTTTCCAGTAGTTTCCAGGGCTTAATGCTGCTCCAGTAAAATTTTACATTGTAAATTATAAGTGATATATATTTATGAAATTACATATATAAATGACATACATATATAAAATTATATATGCATGTATAAATGTGAATGAAAACATTCATTTGTGGTGGGATTTATAATAAATATGCATATGAAAAAAAATTACCTCAGAGCAAGAAGGGACATTGGTTTAATATGAAAATATGTGATAATATTTCATTAAAATACTTGTTACTAATATTAAATCTAGAGTTAGTTAATATGAGAGCTCTAGAACAGAATACTTAGGTCTTACTTCAGACACAAATAAAATAATTTTGAAAAGAAGGGTGGGCGGCAGAAAACAATAAGAGGAAAAATCTAGAAATCGTAGTTACCCAAGAGTTCATAGTCACTCAAAGTGCTCTGAAGCTTCAACACAGAGGGATGTGATGATTGCTATTTCAGGGCTCACTTTGCTTTTACTGACTTTCAGATGTTTGGATATAAATATACAATTTCTATTGATATCCAAAGAGAAAACATTTAACATGTATAATGTATAGTCTCTCAACTAAAGGAAAAGTTAAATTGTGTCATTCACCCAATCCATGTTCATTTTTGTACCTTCTAAAGCTGTGTTTTAATTCATCAACAATTTAGTCATTTTATCACACACACTAAGTTTGGGTTTTAGTCTGATAGTAAGGGCAGGACGTATGCTATGCGATCATGGTCAGGCCATGCCTCTCTATGAGCATGAGGATAACTGAGCTGTGAAGGAAGCCTGAAGAAACAAAATGAATATACATATTCATGTAAATACAACATTATTTGCTTCTTCCCACTAGAGACTATATGAATTAATCATTATCTTGGTACTAATTTAAAGCCATTCTAATATATGAGTGTTCTGTTATTGATTCAATTCATATAGTATCTGCTATGTATATTATACTAAAGTCAAGTTTGCAAGTCAGATGCAAAAGAGGAAGACATTAAAAAGCAATTCAGTCCTAAAAGCAAAGCAATTCAGAGTCCAGGGAAAAATAATATAAATAAATAGTAATGCCAACATAAGAAAATGCAATAATAGATATTTATGTTATATAAAATAGTATACACATATATTTGGTCTATGTGTAACACATGTGCTTTTTTTAGATACAAGTAAAAATCTAAAATTTTTAAATTATAAATGAAAACATACTAGTATAAATAATAAAAAAGAATTTTATAAACTTTTTATGTATTCATTCCACAAAATCTTCATTCACAAGCAGTCTGTGGGTTAGTATAATTTCGTGATCAAATGCCGGGACACAGATATAAACATTAGGTGAAATTGACCAAGACTGTTCTATAGAGTAAATTAGCACTTGCTTCACAAACAGCAAGTGTGTCCATCTAAAGAAAATAATGTTTGTATGAGAAAGATAGAGTTGGCGTCCAAATTATGGTAAAGAGATAATAATTATGGGCAATTTCAGGGCCATGTCAAAGAAAATTATATGACAGAGAAGACTAGAGGAAACATATTTTCAAGTTCCAATGATGTCACACTGCAAACCCTGTTCTAATCAATCACAGAAAACATAATTAATTTAAAAACCAGCATGGATCTACCACGCTGATAAAAGTCTGTGAGCCCGAGTTTAGGCCCCGGCGAGCCTAAACCCGTAATAAAGCCCTTTGCTTTTGCATGCGTGAAAAAAAATAAATAAATAAAAATAAAAATAAAAATAAAAGCCAGTTATAGTATCTGAGAAAAGAGTCTTCTTTTCCTGAGATTCTAGTTGAAAAATATTCAGAAACCTTCCCTTAGCATGCTGGATAAAAACACCCTGAAAGGTGGAGAGCAAGCAGGGAATTGACCAGTGGCTGCTCAATAAAAGTTTGAATCAGATTTTTTTCAAACCTAGTAGGTGTAGCCAGAGATCCTAGATAAAGATATACATATATATAGTGAATATATATATATGGAATAGCTTCCACAAGGCACAAAGCAATGGGATCCTTTAATTGCCCATGTGCAAGCTATTGTTACTATTGTTAAGGAGATTTTAAGCCAAAGGGAGCCTATCCATTTCTCACTTGGACCATTTGTCATCTCTTGGCTTCCATTCTTGCCCATCACAGTTTCTTCTTTGGAGAAATCAAGGTGATGGAGCTTCACATCACACTTAGAATAAATTATAGTCTTTATAATGGTGTGCAAGGTCCCAAGGAATCTGACTCCTGGGTGCTCCCCCAACCTCACCTTCTTCCACTCTCTTCTCAAGGCTGGCCTCCTGGCGTCCCTGGATGGTCCAAGTCTGTTCTTGTTCTAGAGCCTCTGCTTCACTTGATTTTCACTCAAATGGGAACATGGCTGTCTCCCAGTCTTCATCTGGGTCTGTGTCATTGGGTCATCTCCTTGATGACAAGTAATTTTCTCTGACATACATCTACAATGGCAGCCCAAATCACTCTGTAGCATTATAGTTTTCTTCACTTATATTGTATATTTTTTCATTTATGTGGTATTATCTTTTTATTCATAATGTAGCTCCTTAATTAGAATGCAACTTTCTTGTGGGGAAAGATTATAATATTCACTACTGCAGTCTTATGATGCCCATAGTAGTGCCATCTAGATCAGGGGCTCTAAAAGTATGTTTTAATAAATAAATTGACTCTATCACCATTCTAGTCTAGAAAAATGAATTAAAAGCAGGTGGTCTATTGTTTTTATTGAGTTAACTTTCTAAAAGTCAGAGTTTAGCCACTCTGGAGATAAGACAAATCATCTACTAAGGACCTATCGATGAATGAAAAAAATAAATCAGGTAAGCAAATGTTAAGAATGAAAGCCATGGACCAGAATTTCAGGTTTCCAAGAAAACCAAGTAAGGTAAATGTCTTAAGCAGAGTTTTAGGTGAGGCAGGATATAAACCTTCACAGTCAGGCAATGCACTAAAACAAGAAAATTTCTCACCATATTAAAAAATAAAAATTTCCCAGTGTGAAAAGAAAATCACAATGTAGAGGAGACAAGTGATATTTTTGGAAATAATTATTTCTCTCAGACAAGGATTAGAGTTTTCCTCACTTTTTAATGGATGAGTCACTATTCTTTCTCTATAATATGAAAGTATACTATGAGGTCTGTGTTAGACATTGTGTTGGTCAAAAAACAAATACATAAATAACACATTGCCTCTATCCTCAATGGGTATTACTTTGGCCAAGAAATACACTCATAAGTAGATACACTAATTAGTAATGTAAAAAGCAAAAATAAACCCGCAAATGGAGAAAGGTATAAATAAAGTGTTCTGGACTTCAAATCATGGTGGAATAGTTTCTGGCATAGAAGGAGTGAAAAGAAGTGAGATTAAACTTCAAACAATCTCAAAAAGTCTGCTGATAAAAGTCAAAGGGAATGGTGACATTGTTACTTTAGTTGATGTAAACATTGAACTTAAAATTTTTTATTTTGAATACAGGGTTCTAAACATGGAAAAAGGAAGCTAAAAGATACAAAAAATGTTGTTTTCTCATTTAATTCATTCCTATATTATCTATCAAATTGATGTAATACTTATTTTCTTTCTATGAAGAATTCTTAGAATATAACCTAACAAATTTTATTAAGTTGAGAAGTTATTTAAAACAAAGTTTTAGCTACAAGTTTGATAAAAATTTAAATCAGTAGTTGGTGCCTACTCATGTACAAGTTCACATGAAATACAAGTGTCTACTAAAACATATTTTACAACATTGTATTATGCAAAATACATTACAATTTAAAAAAATTTTTTTAATATTTTTTTTTTAAGAGAGAGAGAAAGAGTGTGAGAGAAAGAGAGGAAGACACAGAATCTGAAACAGGCTCCAGGCTCTGAGCTGTCAGCATAGAACCTGACGCAGGGCTCCAACTCACAAGCCACGAGATCATTACTTGAGCAGAAGTCGGATGCTTAACCAACTGAGACACTCAAATGCCCCTGAAATAGCTCACAAAAAATTAAGGCTTATGGGAAAATAAGGTTAAACCAGATCACTCAAAAATCAACATAACTGGAGCTCTTTAACATTCATGTAACATAATATCATGTTCAATAGATCATTTACAGCCTTAAACAGTGGAAATAACGCTTCCTGTTTTAAGATATTCTAATGGAAGGCATTCGCTTCCAAATCTCCTTGCAAAGAATGACCAATCAAATTAGCAGAGTGTAGACTTTATCATTAACTATTTTTGAAACAGGGAAGAATATCTTCTTAGCTTTAGATTCTGAAAACCACTTAACTCATCAACTCTTGTGCTAAAGGATCTTCACCATTTTTTTCTTGAGGTTTTCAAATATTGAAAAGATGTTCACTTTAAATTGTGAGACAGTCTTTGCAACTTGCTAACAAGGTAACAACAATCCAATCGGAGAATGAATGGGCAAAAGATCTAAAAGGCAACTTCAGAAAAGTGAAACAAATGGCCAGGAAGCACAGGTAAAGGAGCTCAGTTTCAGCAGTCATTAGGGAAAAGCAAATTAAAAGCACAATGTGATACCACCACACATTCACTGGAAAAGCCCAGATTTAAAAAGACTTGGGAGGGGTGCCTGGGTCGCTCAGTTGGTTAGGTGTCCGACTTCAGCTCATGTCACGATCGGCTCAGGTCATGATCTCGCAGTTTGTGGGTTTGAGCCCCACGTCTGGCTCTGTGCTGACAGCTCAGCTCAGAGCCTAGAACCTGCTTCAAATTCTGTGTTTCCCTCTCTCTCTGCTCCTCCCCTGCTTGGGCTCTGTCTCTCTCTCTCTCTCTCTCTCTCTCTCAAAAAATGAATAAATGTTAAAAATTAAAAAAACAAAAAGACTTGGGATTCTCAATTCCAACTGTTGACAACTGACATCCTCATCCTCGTATACTGCAAGGGGGAATATAAATTGGTACAAACATTTTGGAAAACTATTACATGAAAGAATCTCATGAACAAAAAGTTGAGTAAAAAAAGCCAGAAACAAATGAATGCATCCTATTATTAAATTTATACAAAGTTCAGAAGCAAGTAAATGTCATCATGGATGGTGTATCAGTGTCTGCAGGATAATCCCACAAGGGCTGGATGAGAAATGACTAACATGAGCCATAGTATGTGCTTCTGGGGGCTGGAGATGTTCTGCCTCCTGATCTGGTTATGTGGGTGTGTTCTGTTTGGGAAAAATCTAACAAGGTTCATAGTTATGCTTTGTGTACTCATCTGAATGTATATTACATTTCATTAAAAGTTGACAAAGTGGCATGCGAGGAAAAAACGTACATAAACCACTGTGAAGTTCACCAGCATCATTCACGGAATGATGACTCCAGCATCAAGCACAGAAGAGGGAATTCACTTTACAGAGACATACTGTTTAGCAGAGCCGACTGGAGAACAACTGAAGTTTCTATGGCTTCTTGAAGAAGCTATGGAAAGAAAACTGCACATAAGCCCTGTTGTATCCTTTCCCCTCAACAAGGCAAGTGCTGGCAGAGCTGAATTTCTGCAGGTTCTGTGTGTTTTGCATTTTTGGTTCTTGTTTAAGAAAATGCTGATGATGTGACAGACAGAGATGTATCAGATTATCTTGCCCTGACATACTTCCAAGACAATGGAATTCACACTTTGAAACATGCACCCTAAAGGGCAGAGCTGGAGAAAGGACTTCTCATGGGACACGACCCTTGATTTCAGAGTAATTTTCTCCAAATTATTCAAGCTTCATAATTACAACCACCACCATAATTATATTTCAAACAATAGCCTTCAGTGGAGATAATAGATACTTAGAGTTTGAATTAAATCAGGACAATCTGGCACACCCTGGGTTTCATCAATCTTCTTTGTATATGTATATTCATGAAAATTTCTCAAATGCCTCTAGTGGTCACATTTCACAATTGTTTGAATACTAAAAATTAAAAATAAAAAATAAAGCAAACTTACCACACATATATGGAGGTAATTCAAAATGAAATTAGAGAAAACAAGTTCAAAAAATTTAAAGTAGGAATTTCTTAAAATGATGAATACTGTATATAACATATACAGCCAAATACAAACAAAAACTCTCTCACACACCCCTTTCCTTTGCTGAGGTTTGATATAACCACTAACTTGAAAAGAGCTAGGAGCGCCTGGGTGGTTCAGTCAGTTATGCTTCCGAATTCAGCTCAGGTCATTTTCTCACAGTTCCTGGGTTCAAGCTCTGAGTGGGGCTGTGCTGACAGCTCAGAGCCTGGAGCCTTCCTCAGATTCTGCATCTCCTTCTCTCTCTGCCCCTCCCCTGCTCGCATACTCTATCTCTCTCTCTCAAATTTAAACATTAAAAAAATTTTAAAAAGAAAAGAATTAGAGCTACCAAGAGAAAGATGCAATAGCATATACATTTCTCCTGGAATGCAGATCTGACTTTAAGTGTGAAAAATTCAAAGAGGAAATATTCATCTTGAACTTCCAAGCCAAATGTAAATAGGCTACAATTCTTCACAGATAGTAAGAAGTCAGAATTTACTTAGAAAGAAGTTCAAATTATATTACCACTCCAATTCAAAGATAAGAAGATCCCACAGTAAAGGAAGCTAGAGTCATTTAAAAATTTCAAATACTGTTTCTTTCATTCATTCATTCATCATTGAACACATGTTTGCTATATACCAGGCACCATTCTGTAAACAGAACAAAAACCCCTTCCCTTATGGAAAGTACATTCTAGAAGAGGAAACAGCACTCAAGATGATAAAGAAAAGTATAAACAATGGTACTGAGTAATAAGTGGCAAATTAAAAAGAAAGCAGAAAAGGTAGGCCCAAAGGGGTGTGTACATGGGAACATTTGTGTTCAATATGGTCAGGGGAAATCTCATGGAGAAAATAATACCAGGTCCTATGAACCGTAAGATATCCGGAAGAAAAACTATTTCAAGCAGAAGGTAGGTAAGTATAAGCCTCTAAGTTGGGAGTGGAGCAAGCTGGAAGGTAACTGCAGGAAGCAGTAGGGCTGGGCACGCAGTGCAGT
>PISW01007626.1:0-86274 GCA_004023785.1 Mungos mungo
AGAGAGTTGGGGAGAGAGAGGGATGCAAAACTTGAGAGACTATTGAATACTGAGTTGAAGGGGAAGGGGGAGGGGGGAAAAGAGGTGGTGGTGATGGAGGAGGGCACTTGTGGGGAGGAACACTGGGTGTTGTATGGAAACTAATTTGACAATAAACTACTTAAAAAATGCTGTACTACAAATGCTTATTCCTCTCTCCTCTTCTCTCAGTCAGGTAGATAACGTTGATATAAGTTTCTAGGAACAAAAAGGGGCCTCTCCTTCCCAGGCTGCCTTGCCAGCAAACTGGGACTTATATAATTTTAGAGTCCCTATAAATGTTCCACTCGACCAAAAGCATAGCATATTCAACTCAGCATATTTAAGTCAACTCTAGGCTTTCGCACTCCAAACAAAGTTGACCTCAGACAATGAAATATCTTTATTTCTCTCTTTCTTATTCTGTATTCTTTACCCTATAAAAGTTTCTTACCGTCTGCTCCATGTTGTAGTTATTCAAAAGGAGACTGTTAGCTTCATGAAGTGTTAAATACAGTTCATTTGCATCCACCCAAACTGTCTTCTTAAATCACTTTTTAAGAATAGGTTAAGGGGTTTTTTTGGTTGTTGTTTTTGTTTTTATGAATGTGCATTTTTAAATTCCACTGTAGTTCAGTTCATCTTTTGTTGTCTGTACCAGAAGAGCTTTTGGTGTCCTATTTAAGAAAATTTTGTCCTTACACCATGGCTACATTCAGCTTGTCTTTCTTCTGCTTCAACTTAAAGGAAGTGTACTGACCTTGTTGTTTATATTCCGGATGCTTATTAGGTGGTAAGGTGGACATTGGGTAAATATGTGCATAGAATTGTGGGCATCTTCATGATTTCCTTAAAGGCTAAAGATCTCTCTTTGACACTATTCTTTGGCTCTGTGTTTTTGTTTTGTCTTATTTTGTACATATATTTTGGTCCTTGTTGTAGTTGAATATTATTATTTTAAGACTTATTAAAACAGTAAATTCTAAGAAGCAAGGCTGGGCTGAAAGAAAGGTACCATTTAAAACTTCAAACCACAGTGAAAGACTTTTCCATATAACTTAGCTCAGCCTACTAAATTTCAGTGAGGCCAATGCCAGCCTTGTGTAAAGTCACACTCTGCCTGTCTTTGCCTTCTTTGTGTCTCTATCTCCTGTCACACAATGGAGAGGAATTATTGACAGATGACTACAGGGTCTAGGTATTTTTGATCCAATGTAGCAGTGTCCCTTATTAGCCTTGCATCCTCAAGCCTCCACAGATATATGTCTTATTAATCTAGTAAACTTTCTGAGAAATGAAAAAAAAATCACTAAGAAAAAGGAAAATCATGATTGGTTTGATTCACTTGGGGATGAACTTTATGGGACAATGTGATGGAACTGGATGAGGAAGAAGAGGGGCAAAAACATTACCTTTTGGGCACAACTGTTTATTAATTAAAATATGGAAATTAAATGAGCTAGACTAAACAGTCTTCTCTTTATAACGTATCCTAAGAACTGTGTTATCTTACACAGGGATGAAACCTTCCTACAGTATGCCCAAATATTTACTTTCATATTACGAACATTTGAACTCTTTTGACATTTTCTACAAACCTCAGAGCATCCATTTAAACCCAACTGCTCGCTTCTGCCTTTTAATTTCTTCATGCTGTAATTTAACACTAGAGTTACTTTTCTGATGTATTTGGTATGAATAAATTACATTCTACAAATGTTTCAAATGTTCAATAGGCTCTAACCAGTCATCATTTATCTATGAGTACCCTTTAGAAAAGAACAAAATGATCCTCATTTTTTTGATTTGTACAATTTAAATCTAAAAACTGTGCAGTTATGTAAGTGTAAGATTAAGGACTTCTCTCATTGCAAATTTCTAATCCTCCAGCTGGGGGATTATAAACTCCCATGCTGTTATAAAGTTTCTCTGTACACCAGGGTCTTATAACTGACTGGAAGATTGAAGGGTTGTTGTTTTTCTTTTTTTTCAATTTAAGTATGTTTGAATCATAGGAGTCCATTAGAAATATACGGCTTCATTGGAATTAGAAGAAAATATACCCTTTGTTCAACATTTAATATTGCATTTCCAATTCATATGTAATTGTTTATAGGGCTTTCAGTCTCCCACAACCCAAATAAAAAAGGTTTTCTATTCTATAGCTATAAATTTCAAAAGACAACGTCAAAACATTCAGTAGAAGAGAACTTTCTTATCGCTCCCGGCAGACTCTCTGCTCCAGCATAGCACGGGGAGAAAAGGGCTTAATTATAGCAGTTTCCTATTACAGTAACCTGCTTGGTTACCACATGTCGCAAAGTTAACCGACATGAAAAATGTGGATCTTGTTTCTGTTTATTTTTCCAAGATGTTTGGGGAGGGACATTGCATCAGGGGAGCAGAGTCATAGCCTTTAGGGCATCCCTTAGTGATCACTAAATTTACATTAAAATGAACCATAATAAGATTTAAACAGTCTCCATCCTGTGTGTGCCTACATTTAGTAGGCTATTGAGCAGAGCTTGGGCCTTAGTCTAAATCAAGACATATGTGTGTGTATATATTTGGAGATATTCTCCTGAGCCTGAGCTTACATGTGGTGGTGTAAATAGGAAGCAGAGAGGCATGGCCCCTTGCCTTTCTTGTTGATATAGTGAAAGAGGCAGAGGTCTGAGGAGGCCTGTTGGGATGCAGAATGAAGACCTAGATGTTTGGTCATGGAAATAGCTTAGCTACTTGGGCTTGCCCCAGTACCTACAATGCATTAAAATAACCAAGCAAGCAAAATACAAAGACAAAAGAAAAAAAAAGAAAAAAAAAGTATCTTCCTAGAATGGTCCTTGGGATCCAGGTCAAGGATACCTAAGTCTAGATGTTGTTCTGCTGTAATGGTTCATAACGTGAAACCTTAGTCAAATCACTCTCCCTCCCTGGGCCTTAGTTCAGTCGTTATTAGGAAATGAGGAAGATGATAATTTTGTTTCTGAGGTTCCTTCAATTATTGTCCCACGTAAGTGTCTAGAAGAAGCTGGGCCAGGGCCTAATAACCAGGGGTGATGGCTGAACCAAGATCCCAATTACATTACCACAAGAAAGTGTGAGGTATAAAAGGATGTCACTTGAGTATTTATTTTCAATCATCTGCACTTGGTCTAGAAACCAAAAATTAAAAACTCGGCAAAGCGGGTATAGGAGCAAAGAGTGGTGTCAGTTAAAGGTGCACGTGCACACTCTGATGCAGTGTTGTAGATCTATTGACCTTGTCAAGGGGACTGACATCAGGTGTTGCCAAGGTTATCACCTTGGTCCTGCCTTATTTGGGCTCTAAGTAAGCTGGTGACTGCAGTACCCAAGGTCAGCATCTCTACTGCCTGTGTTCTTTGGTGTTAGCAAAAGCGTCAAGCCTGCCAGTGAAAGAAGTTTCCCCAGACTTTCTGAAATAGGATCCTAGCATCTAACCACATAATATTATGATTGTATTTTTAAATAAAATGAAAATTACAGAGGGAAAGGGGAAAAGGCTCAAGTTTGCTTTAGAAGATTTGTCTCAAATCTCAGAATTCTTTGTTTCTTCCACACTGCGGTCTCTTCTCTCCTTCCTTTCATTTCCTTCATTAACATGCTCATGTTTATTCTGTTATTTTATCTGTTACTTGTCCCGGGTACCATCACAGGCAAAGTGGGGGCAGTTGTTAAACAAGAACAACATGTCCTTGGTCCCACAGTACTTAACTTTTAGTGGTGGAGACAGAAAATAGAGGCCACTAGAAATGATCATGTAATAACTAAGATGATAAATGATCTGAGAAAGAAGTATGAGCTCTTAGAAAACCAACGATAGGAAGGACAACTATGGGATCTTAGAAATCCATATACTAAGAGGACTAATCTTTTCAAAGAGGTCAGGAAGGCTTCTCTGAAGAAGTATCATTTAAAGGGAGAATCACTATATAAGTAAAAGTACCAGGTTTTCAAGTTAATTTAGATCAGAAGCAAAATTGAACTGCTGTTGCCTTTTGTTTTTATTTTTCCATTTCACCATGTGTGTTTGTTTGTATAGCCAGCACATCTGCGATACATTTAAAGTCCCTGTTTTCTTCTCTTACAGGCGATGATCTAGGCTTTTACTAACAAAAGAAATCTTAGATGCTCTGTCCTCTCTTAAATTCATGGACAAGAGGAAGCTAATAAGATTCATACTCTAACTGGAAATGTTCATGTATGTAAACCATCAAAAGATCTACAATTGTCAATTTTTGACTCTCTGATGCTTGGCATTGTAGTGAGCATATTAAATACATCATCTCGTCTGATGTTTGCACAATTGTAAAATATTTCCTATCACTTTCCTTTTTTTCTTTCATCTTCCTGTTTTGCAGATGATGAAACTAAGTTATAGAGAGATGAAGCAGCTAGTCCACAAACCAGTGATATATTGAACCCGGAATTTGCAACCAGAAAGTTCTAAAGCTGATGTCTCTGTATTTAATTTCATTCATTACATGCCTCTTCAGATTAATCAGCTTTTGCTTTTCCTGAAGCTTGAGGAAGGGAAATTGATTTGCCTAATATGGCAGAACTTTGTGAGTATAATGTCCTTATATCACCAGTATTGGGAAGAAAAATATATAGTTTAAGATGCAAATTCTATTTCATCAAGGTGAAAAGATACAGAGATAAGAGATACTTAGTTTAGAAGTAATTATGTGTATCTTTGGATAGACCTATACATAGATTTAATGAGGTCTTTTATGGATATACATTTTTAATTTACATTATAGTAGTGTTGATCTTTTTTTTTTTTAATTTTCCATTTATGGCTAGAGTTTTGGTTTCAGGATGGGAATCCAGAAAAGCTGTGACTTTCGGTAAAGCATCTTAATGTCTACACTGCATCCTCTCACCTGAAAATGGAGTAATTACATCATCTATTGTGTAGAGTTGCAATTTATGGAATGCACATTGGTAGTATCCTCAGTGGTCATTGGACAGTAGACATCAAAAATGAGAAATCAAGTCATGGTGGACATAGAGGCTCGTATGAAAGAAGTGCTCTTTCAAGGGCAGATTAAGTAGACGTGTGGATGGAGAGAGTAGAGAGAAGGCATAGCAACTTTTTTTTTTTTTTAATTTAAACCAGCTGTCCTGTAGTTTTTTATAAAGCTTTCTACACTGGAAACATTGTATGAATTCTAACAATATGAGACAGCAAAATTGTAAGTAAATTTCCTTCAAGTAGGCTGAAGATAATTGATCACCTTTGCAATCTATTGCTTCTCTGACTCAATACCATTTATTCGCACTGTTCTTCCAAAGGTACCTCTTCCAATCTTTGTGACAAAGGTCTACTCTCTCATAACAGAATGTAAGTCCCTTAAAGACAGTATCAGTGTAATAGTTCCCACACCCTGCCCTTAGCAGCAGAGTTTTACAGGGAAAAGATAAGTAAGAAATGCTGGCTTATTAAATATGGAGCAATTTCTTCTTTGACTACTTTTCTTTCTCTTCTCTGCTCTTTGGCTTACAGTCTTCATTACAAACACTTTTTTTTTTCCTGCTTTTCAGCTTTCTTTGCCTCCAGGTCATCATGGCTTTGCTTACAGGTTTTACCTCCAGGTTTTCAGGCATTCAGCTGACTGTGGTGTGAGGTTCATAATAACCTGCCTTTTGATTTAGGTTTTGTTACAAATCTAGCTGTATGGCCTTTAACCAGCCACTGCCTTCTCTGAGCCAGAGCTTTCCCAGCTGCAAAATGAGGCCAGAGGCTTGCTGATTTTGAAGAGCCTTAATTATCTAAATTCTGTGACTTTGGGAGGCTACCCTCATTCCAGAAGTAAGAAAAATCTAAAATAAATTTCAAATGGAAAATTTTCATGTGAGCAGGTGAGGCTTGCAGATTCTTAGGAGGTTTATCATCAGGCATGAGATTAAGAGTATCTTCCCGGATCTGTCCCTGTGTCTGGATCTTGCTTGGCTCTTGTGGCCAAAGTCCTCTTTCTGTAGATGATGGCAGAGCATCAGCTCAGTGCCGTTATGTGCCAAATCACCTCTTCTCTTTCTTTCTAAAAAATGAAACAGTACTCTCAGATACATTTTAAGGTGTGAAATGCACATGCCATGTAGAAAGTGTTTCTATGGAAAAACAAAAGTTTGGAAAGACAATAAAATGTTTTTTTCAGACTAGTTCCATTTTTAACTTCATATAATGTTAGCTTCAACACAAAAAACAAAGATTTAGCTAGAAGAAAAATAATCATAGATCATTATGGCTTTTGGGATAGTTGGTTCCAAGTCCATCACCAATTTAATGTGATATTTTAAATATTTGTTTAAAATCCCTTTGCCATATCTGCCTTTATGTAAAGCGGAGATAGTCATGCTTCACTTTGTTCCTGAGAACACTGTTACAAAGGAGCGTTAGCTGGGAAGACCCTGATGTGAAGTCCTGTCCCTATCACCTACTGTCACTTACTTTATCACGCTGGAGTGATAAGTCAGCTAATGTTTCTGAAGCTTTTTAAGATGATGATTATCTTCTTCATGAGACAGTGTTCAACACATGGTGGTAGTAGTAGCTAATGCCTAGAGATTACACCCAGCCCAAAGGTTTATATATATTTCTTTTGTTATGTCCTAGATGCATGATCAGGATGACTGTTGCTGAAGGAAGCACATTCTAGGACACACGGTATGGTCCAGTGGTCCCTTCTTCTGGGGTCTGGAAGAAGACATACAGTACACATAGAAACACATTTGGCTAGTCCCTGATTGTTTTGCGACTTCTTGAACATTATTTTCTCGCTCTCTCTTTTCACACCTATAATTTAAGGGACTTCAGTTAGGTAATTGTGAATGTTTTTTTTCAGGCTTTACAATGTTAGGGGTGAGAGACTGAGCTTTTCTCTTTTTCCCAGGAGTAGTCAGTAAGGATTTGATGGTTTCAGATCTCAAATAAATGGTAGCTGTGCCTGGAGGTATAAAGGGGGAACTTCAGGTGTGTTAAATCCATTGCACAGTGGGGAAACCTTCATTTCAAGGATTCCAGCAGCGATGCCCTATTTGTAATTTTAGTACATCATGCATTTCTTGGCCAGTACATTCACCAAGCCTCAGAAATATTTATTCCATTCTTTGTTCTACTCAAAGACCAAAAGACTTAGCCTCTCAGAGCTACATGTGCAATTTTTTTTTTTTACCGAAGCTTGATAAACAACAGGGTATGCTAATAATAATCATTATGAGAATTTTTTATGATAAAACTATATCTATGCCAAATTCTCTAGGCACCTAAGAACGCCATACTGAATATATTGCCTAATAAAAGGGCAGCCCAGCTCTATAAATCTCAAGCATAGTGAAGAAAAATTCTCCATAACCACCATCAACTGCATAATAAATAAAGCAACTATTCACCCATGTAAAACAAAGGGAAAAAGGAGCTTTAAAAAGCACCAACACTTTGTATCCAAGGACTTTAAAGCAGAAGCTGAAAAACCTAGAAAGCTGTTATGTGCTGAAATGGTCTACTGGCTACTGAAAGTCAGAACCAGACCTCTTCTTAGGTAATGAGTAGCCGTTGACAACTTTATAGCAGCTGAGTTAGTTAGAAGAGCATGTGTGTGCTGCAGTAACACACATTCCCAGAAGCTCAGTATTCAACTTCCTACTCATGTCAAGTCCTATTCAGGTTCTAAGTCGGAGATTATCATCCCCACTGGGACCCAAGTTAAATCTTGGCTGCTTTCTTCTGGTGACTTTGACATCTTGGTGCCCTTCACTTACATGCAAATAAGAAAAAAAAATAAGAGGACTCAAAAGATTTACATCCCTTCCTAGCTACGTTGGACTAAGAATAGTACAAGCCAATTCTGCCCCCCATCACCCAGAACTAGCCACAGCGCCTCAACTTTACTGTGAGATAGACTAAAATAAGGGTGGCTCTTTTTTTTTTTTTTTTCCCATGAGGGTGGATATTGTCCCTGTCTTTTATCTTGTCACATGACCTTGTAAAGCTTGCATGGCCTCTTGGACTACAGTGTGTTCAAGAGTGAACACATACAACTGTATTTTCAAATGGTAGGATTATGTCATGTCAAAGATCAAGTAGCATAATGACCAGAAAAATGACAAGACTGCTATAAAGCAGCATCCAAAGGTGAGCTTCCACATACCATGAAGAGTGCGGGGGCTGGTGCCATAATATCATCATTCAAATTCTTACATCAACACTTAATTTAAACTACTTTTTGTCAAGTTATTTATGTAAGTTTCAGATTTCCCATTATTTAAATGGAATAATGATATATGTTCTGAAACCATCAGTGGTGAGTTATGTGTTTCTTTTTAGATGATAGGTTTAGAAGTGTGGTAACAATCATTATATACTTAATAAGTGTAACATATTGATAGATGGATTGAATTGAGTGTTTTAAGTTCCTATAGATCCTTTTGAAGTCCAACAGAAAGCTTTCAGTTGCAAATAAGAGATGACCTAACTTAAAACAGAATTAAACAATGGGGACACTCATCTTCCATAATGGCAAGTCCAGAGGAAGGTTAATATAGCAAATCATCAATAACTCAAGTTCTCTCCACACTCAAATCCTTTATGCTTTGTCCTTAGTCTATTAAAAAAGAGACTGGGGCAGTTCCAGATGTCAATATCCAGACAAAATGGTTAAATGTAAGAAGAAGAATCAATACCTATTGTTTTTCTTTCTTTGGTCTCAAGAAACACATAAATTCCACCCTTCCTTCCAGCCCTTCCTAGAAGAAATTTCCTGAAAAGTTATTTACCACAACTGGTGACAGACCTTTCTCTAAATTAATAACTGGCAAAAGAGTAGGGCTGCCATGATTGCCCTGAGCTAAACATGTTGCACGGAATTTAGGATTTTTAAGAAGCAACCAGAATAACACCTTGGCCTATCTTATTTTGACTTCCTGGAACAGCATTTCCTAGCAGAAGGAAGTTTTACCTCTCCTAGCATCTGCATTGTGTTCTCTTAGAATCTGACAAAGAATCTAAGCTTGGTTATAACTGCCATGGGATCCTACCTGATACTAATGAGAGAATCAAAACAGATCAAAAACACCTATTCTTGTGGAAAAAAAAAAGGCAAAACAAAACAACAAAAACAAGGGCATTACAGGCAATCAGATTTACATTAAGATGCTGACTCAGCCACTAGTCACATAAACTTTGCAAAATGCTTATTATGTCCCTTAGTTTCATTTCCTCTGTGTAAAACCAGACATTAAAAGCTACCTCATGAGCCTTTTGAAATGACTGAACTAAATAATGCAACATTTCTGGCACATAGTAGGCACTCAATAAGTTTTATTATTGGTAATAGTATTAATAATTAGTATCAGTGTAATGAATAATTAGAGTAAGAAAAACTGTCTTTGGTATCTTATCCTACATTCCTTTTCTCTTGGTCACGTTGGGCATATATTATCCTATTTCCTTTTGACAAACTTTCCATCAATATTGATAGTTCTCATGTTTTTTATGCAATTACATCTTTTTTTGGGGGGGGTTATTTTATTTTATTTTTTTTAAAATATAACACAATTTATTTTTTTAACATATGCAATTATTTTCCGTCATTTACAATACAGTAGTTACAATGACACTCCAAACAGAGAAGCAAGGTAAAAAATCCAAACCCTGCAATTACATCTTGAAAAATAGTTTGTCCCCAATGTTCAGAAAGGGGCATGGCTAAGTAAATTGGGGAAAGAGCACAAGATGGAAAGTTAATCAATCATTAAAAATGGTACTTGTGTAAAGCTTTAATAACATGGAGAATAGTGTGTTACAAAATTAAAAATGTGTTTCCAAAGTATGATCTCAACTATGTGAAAGAAAAATACTCAGAGGATAAAAGATTAGAGGGAAAAGCACCAAATTTACCAACTTTGGCTCTCAGAAACTCTATGCATTTTTTGTTCATTATTTCCAATTATCCAATTTTTCTTTTTTGAACATGTATTATTTAGACATTTAGATAAAACTGCATTGAATACTGAACATATAGTTCTCAATACAGACACATAGATAGATCTAGATAAGTAGATATTATCATCTTTGAGCTTATACATGGCCTTCTATTAAACTCATTAGGTAGACATGATCTCATAAATTTCTTGCTTGCCAGAGAGGGGGTACACTTATTTCCATCATTATTTCCATATGATGAAATGGGATCTTAGAAGGGGAAGTAAATTACCAGGATTATCTACTTATCTGAGGGAGCTGGGATTGGTATTAGCCCCCAAAAGTGATAGTTTGGACCACTGCAAATACTGCTCCCCTAATTCGGGAACTTAGGAATTATTTGCTTGTTGGGAATATCATAGAGGTAATTTAAGCACAGACCCTGTTAAGTTTAAAGGTACCTTTCAATGTAGTGATTCTTTAATTCCATGAAAAAGTGGAGTGGGATGCATGTTTTGGACTTGTGAGTGCCCAGCAGAAATTGATGTGCAAATAGGTAAGAAATACCTCATTTTGGTAGAGATGAGATGAGGGAGAGAAGTATGAAAGTCATGAGAAGCAGAAAGTGGCATTTTGGTCTTTCTGATAACTTTGCAGCATCGTCACAGTAGATGCTGTAATTCTAATGGCAGCTGTTGTATACTCTAGTTCTTTGCCAATGGTTCCTGTTTATACAAATGTGAGTCACAAATACACTTGCATTTCAGACTGTAGAATAATGCCTGGTAACTAATGGTGGGAGCTACTGTCTCTTAGAATGGGAGACATAGGTGATTTGGTTAAAAGTCAAATAATTAAAGACATAAAGTTAAGATAAATTTGTGCTGACATTTTTAGTACCCTGGTCACTCTAGTGAGGGACTTACAGTGAACTAGGTAAAGGGAAGTTGCCCAAGTTAAATTTTTAGAGTCAGAGTTAAATCTGATCTTCCACAGTTCTGCAACATATATATATATTTTTTTTTTGATGTGCACCAAAATGATTATTTAACTGTGCAAATTTTCTGTTGGAAAAAAACTACTTCCCCAATAAAAACACATAGCGTTTCTGCTTGTTTTTGTCATGTTGAAGAAATACAAATCTAAAGACTATGTTTGTGTGTAGTGGATATACTTAGATGACAAAATGGACAGAACTCAGTGTCTATAATGTATACTGTGCAACATGTTACTTTTAAATGTAAATCTCAAACCATAGATGGTGCAGGAACTGAAATGTGATGTGAATACGAAGTTGAATGTGACCTTGACACACTGAAATCTATTAGATAAAAGATATGATGACAGCAGAAATCTAAGGAGACTTGGGACTTGGTCACTAGGGAAATCTTTGGGAAGCATATGGTTAATGTCATAAACAGTATTTGTTGTTTCTATCTCCTCAGTACTCAACCCTTCTTCTTCCATGAAGAACACTCAGATTTGGAAGACACTCTCTTTAGTCTTTCTGGGCATGGTAAGGGTGACTATGCACACATCTCAGTCCTGAAAGCTTGATTCAGGGATAGTGAGAGACGGCCTGGACTGGGTAACTCTGAGTCAACATTCCTAACAATATTTTATTTTATTTTATTTTTAATTTCAAAGGAAGACACATTTTTCTATTTAATCTACAGATCACACTATGTCTTCAGCTTCTGAGGGTGGGCTGGTAGACAGTATATAAGTCTTAGAGTGAAAACAGCACTGAAGTGAACAGAGAGTAAAATGTAAAGAAAAGGCTTATTCCAGATACATGGAATGAGCCCCTGAATCTTGCCAAGTCTGAAATCATACATACATCTGGATTCCTTCATTAAATGAGTCAATAAAGTCCCTTATTTGTTTATTCCAATTTGAGCTGTGTTTGTTTCATCCAAGCATAAGAATCTGCCTTAATAGTAAGTTTATATGTATATGTACATACATACATATATATGTATATATATATGACACATTAGTTACATGTTATATATGCATACTGTATTAGTAAATATATGAAGATATATTATATAATGTATTAAATAATTAAATATTGTAATTTGCATTTTGATATATGTTTGTATTTTATAATACACATTTAATAATATAAAATATAAATAACATATAATAAATCATATTAATGTATGTGTGGAGAGAGAGGGGTGGTATGAGGAAGGGTTTTACTATAGTTGAAAAATTACACTGGTAAAAGGCAAAATGATGTAACTTATACATCACAAACAAACAAACTAAATTCTTACTGTTCCACTGTCAAGTAGAATGACTTGTTTTAGATTTAATAAAAAAAAAAAGCCAGGATCTCCTGTAACAGGTTATAGAAGAAACCAAGGGTTGTCTCTTGAAAGAGGGTATTCAACCTGTTGAGTCAATGCCAGCTGATCAGTGCATTCAGCTGTCAGTGTGTTTGTGGAGTCCGTAAAAGAGAAAGTGATCACAGACCAAGACTTAGGTTATGAACCATTGCATTTAAAAAGGAAAGACAAAGATGTGTTCCAGCTTATCAGAGAGTTCTGTTAGCAGCATAAAAACATACTACCACGTGTAGACTGATCTACACCAGTGATGCCCTGCTAAGCCTGAGTAAATTCCAGAATTGTTTCCTGAGAAAGGAGCACCTCACGGCTTCATTACAGATTGTGTGTTGCATAATCATGAAAAGGCTGCAAACCCCATTCATCATAATCAAAGGATGCTTTGGTTACCGCAGTGGGCATAGTCAACTTCAAGGGAAGATGTGCTCTCAATGATCATTGATTCCATTTCTCTTGTTAATAAATTGATAGCGAGCACTGCTTTTCTTTTCCCTGAAGAAGTGAGGTGACTTTCTTGTAGCTAGATAATTACTTGTATATATTTTTTCAGATGTGAAAAATGAAGATGTGTTTCTTTACAAATGAAACAATAGTTTAGCTGACTTAGAAGTAATTGTGGATAGCAGATACATTCAGATACTCAAATGTACTAAATACACATTAGTCAAAACCAGGAGAAACACAACAATGGCTAGAGTGACACTGCATCCTTTTGTTAGAAAACTCTATGTAGCTCAAAGGACTTTGTAAACATAATTATTTCAGTCTTTTTTTTTTTTTCCTTCTTCTTTTCTTTTTTTTTTTTTTTTTGAAAGAGTTGCTCTGGGAAATGAAGGAATAATCTCCACATGGAAGGTAACTGTACATTTGCAACATTCAAAATCTTCCTTCCATGGATCTTTTCACACTGGAGATAGTAGTGGGGAAAAAGAAAAATGAGCACTGGACCCTTTTCCAGGATTGATGGGACAGAAAGAGCACATTAAGTGTAAGCGTTTACAGTGCCGTGTCCCAAGTGTTAGCATCTGCGACAGCGCCTGGCAAGTAGTAGGAACTCAACAATATTTTGTGGGAGAAAGGATGGATAAAAAGGGCCAGTTGTTGCAAGTGGAGGGGATGATACTGGAGTTTGAGAATCTGATGTGCTTGAGAATACTTCCCACAACTTGCAAAGACAGTGCTGCAGACCTGGGTGCCAGACGGAATTATCATCACTGTGCACATCCAAGCAAAGGCCCGGAACCACTTAAATGTGAGTGATGATGTACGTGTGTCTATTTCTATAAGGTTCCTTAATTTTTCCAAAGTCATAGACAATAGAGGTATGACTGATCTAGCAAAATAAAATAAATTAATTAAAAATTTAGAAGAGAGTGTAGGTTTGACAATGTTTCATGTATTCTTAGGATTCTTTTGAAAATCAAAATTAAAAATAATAACAAACCTCTCATTGCTTTCTTACAAAAGAGCTAAAATTTTAACAACTAACCCCTCAAGTGGTTTTTAATAAGAGGTATATGTATGCATTTAAGAACAAAACACAGGGGCGTGGAGAGGGCTTCAGTGAGGTTAAGTACCACTGTTGTAGGCCAAGTGAGCACAGTGGTCTAAAATGCACCAAGATGTCAGAAAGTAGACAGAGTGCTCACACGTCATGTTGTTGTACAATCCTTTCGTACAACCTCTGATCTTGCAGAGCAAATGTGAAGAATGTGAGAGAGTCTCCAGTTAGCCTCTGTTTTGTTCATTGCCCTCTTCTTGCTGTGCCAAGACCTCAGTTAACCCTGGATTCTTATTCTCAGGATTCCAGTGCACAAGTTATAGGGTTCCAAATCCACCCGCAGCCGCCGTGTGCGGGGCATCTACATTTGAGAGTAAAGTTCGCAAGGAGAGCAGGAGGGCCCGTGTCAGGATGCGGGAAGCATGCACTTTCAGGAAAATTGTTTACTCTAACCTCATAGTCCTGTCTTAGCCTTAGAGATGGATGAATATAACCCCAGTCCTAGAACTCACAAAAAATAAGGATAAACAATCACTCTTCGAGTGACTTTGATTTAATCTCCACAGCCCAGTGTGGCTGGAAGACAAATCCTGTGGGTATTGAAGTGATTTCTCCATCCTTTTAATGAGCAACACAAATGCTATAACCCTAACACACAAAGTATGGCCTCAGCTTGTCCATGAAAACATCATGCTGGTGTATGGACAAAGGCCCATTACCTCCTTCTTGTTTTACCTCCTTTCTCCCCTCCCCCTCATGAGATTCTGGAAACTGCTCCTTTGGTTTCAATGCACGACAGTTTAATTTAATCCTCTTTACTAAGAGTGTGCTGCAAAAATCACATGCCTTTCTGTTGTGATATCCATTTTACATAGCGTTTCTCTTCTACCTGCCAAATCTTTCTTTTTAAATAATTCCCTAAAAGTATAACTGAGAGTTAGCTCTATGTGATCAGACACTCACTTTGTGAATGGTGCCAAGGGAAAAATGATGTGAGGGAAGAGAGGTTTCTATTCTGTGACAGCGGCCATCCCACACCTTGAGTTCTGGTTTTCATCCTGGGTACCACCCTGAATGAACTTTCACCGATGGACGGATGGTGTTCAGAAGGAATTGGCAGGCATGGCAAAAGAAGTGAAAATATCCTCTTAGGGAAAAATTGAGGAACTGGAGGTCAGAGAAGAAAATGAGCAGCAGAACAGAAGGGTAGAATTAAAGATATTTAAAGAAGCATCCTGTGAAAATAGGATCTTTTAATTTTTTTCAGTAATTCTAAAAATTTAAAAATATATTTATTTCAATAAATTAAGATTACTTTGTAAAAATTAGATTCACCTTTAAATTAAAGGGAAAAAATGACTTTAAAGGGGATAGTGAGATCCCAGTCAGTAGAGGATCCAGAGATATCTTGGAAAAGCATCGGAATGGAATGTGTAGAAGAGGAGTCAGTAAACTAAGGATCCCAGGCAAAGGTCAGTGTGCTGCCAGTTTTATTGGGATTCACCTCATCCGTCAATTTACACATGGTCTTGTCTATGCTTTAACTTTACAAAGCAGGGCTGAGTAGTTACAATAGAGACTTTATAAAGGACCAAATAATCTATAAAACTTACTATTGGTCTCTTTAAAGAAATGTTTTGCTAATCCCTGTAGTAGAAGAAACTCTGGTATGAAAATAGAAACCCTGAGTGATTTAAATTTTCTGACTTAGTTTTGCAGACTTTTAAAAGAGAGAAGTCTCCATTTGGAAGCAATGCAGAAGAAAATGATTTAATTTCCAAAAATATTTTTTGTAGAAACACACCCTTATAAATAAGTACAATAAAGGGAATTATAGTTTGATGGAGGATTTATGGATTACCTCATTAAAATAATCATGAGTGGGAGGCATTAATATTCCAAGTTTAACAGTTCATAATAGCTACTGCAAAGTCGTTTTCATGATCATCAACAAAATATTATTACCTAGCTCTTTTTGAAATACATGGAAGAATTTCCGATTTCATCTCTGTAATGTATGCGTACCAAGCATAAATGACAGAAGAAGTAAGTCACTGAAAGAATACAATTTTTAAGAAATAAATGATAAATCTCTGTATAATAAAGCATACTCCAATTTTTATGGAGCCTTATTCATAGTCTTGGAATACATTTGAAAGGTTCAGGCATGTTTTTACTGTACCTGAAGTGAAGTAAGTCTTTTAATTGCAAACATTATGTTCATTTCCATATGCTCCTAACTTCGAAGATGGTGAATAGCAGACATTTTGCAAGATTTATTGGAGTGTTATTTCCTGTAGGCATTCATTTGGTGAGTTTTTATGTGATGAATGCATTTCTAATTGGGATTATTTACATAGGCATCTGGGACCTGGTTAGGGATGGAAGAGGGGCACAGGGAGACTCGGTTTAGTTGATTTTACGTTTGATTTAACATTTTCTAGAGTGGAGCATGGTTCACATTGTGTCATTTCTGCCACAGTTTTGGTGTGACACAGGTTACTTTTATGGTTCCTTCCAGCTCTTAGTGTTATAATTCCATACCCCAACAAAATTTATCTCCATGGCCCTCTGGATATACGTTAAAGGGCAGAAGAGGAGAAGATAAAGAGGCCACAAACCACTAGCTTAGACTGAAGATTTGTTAATTTTGTCAGTTGGGTTAGAATGGGAAGGAAAGTACAAGTCTACTCTAAAAAAATGAGTATTTTTTTTTTCAAATACTGTCTGGGTTCCCATCTTCATCAGGACTAGAGAGAAAATGAAGATTATTTTTTAAAGTTCATAAATAGATTTTTCTAGAAACTATTTTTGTACATTCATAATTTGGGTATAACCATATAACCCCCCCCTTCTAAGAGAGCTATTGAAACAAATTATTTTTCAAAATCCACTGTCATCCTGGATATCTATCTTGCCTAAAATAGATCAGCAATTGAGACTTAATACAAAATCAAGAAAAACATTGACAAAATGTGTCTAAGTCCTCCACGGGGTGAATAGTTCTCGGGTTCTTTATTGGCAAACAGCTCACAGGAAAGTCTCAGGAGTGTCTGATAGGAGACTGGCTGGGAAGAGCAAGGGAGCAAGGGAGCAGGAGCAGAGCTTGCAGAAGTGGGAGCTATCCGTTCTGGTGAGTGTGCACTGAGGAAGAGCTATGATTTAGACACGGCATTCCTTAACCACGGCAGGAAAGTAAGCATGTACCAAATGCTGTATGTGTCCGCTCAGGAGAAGAAGGCATCTCCTCTCATGATCGTGCAATGTTTGATCCTGAGGCCATCCACTTCTCCAGTGTCTATTTGTGGTCAAACTGAAAAAGCAGTAGTAAAGTACAAATGCAGGCTTGCCCATGGATTCTTCCCTGTTGTGTGAGATCCTGTGTGTTTTACCTATTGCTACAAATCAATTCCAAAATGTAGTGGCTTAAAACAATAATTCATTATTTCTCAGGATGCTGAGGTTGGGCAGAGTGGTTCTTCTCCATAGGCTCAGGTGACTCGTGTGGTTCATTTGGCTGGGAGCCTTTGGGCCTGCAACACTCTGCACAGTCTCTCTCTTCACTGTCTAGACCCTTGGCTGTGGCTCTTGGCTGAAGACCTAAAGCTCTTCTCAGTGTGTCTATCTTCCTCGTCATCATTATTCAGTATATGGGTCCAATACTGTTTTCCGTGATGCAAAAGTTGGCACTGCGCATACATCTTATGAGCCAGTTCCAGGTGAGGAACAGTGCCACTTCTGCGACATTCTGTTAGTTCCTATAGCCACAGTAAATATACTCAATCATTTGATTGGAAGAGCAATAAGTACCTACAGCCTCTGTACTATGTGTAGCCTTCTTTGGAGATAATATACCACATCCTGATTAGGAAAGTGTTCAGGAAATATGAAGTTGCAATCATGGAAAACTATTTCCAATGCCTGTGTCTTATTTAGGGAGGGGGTGAAAGATGATTCAATGTACAGGCAGAATATCAAAGCAGATTGATTCTGTGGGGGTGTGAATAATGCCAGTTTACAAAAAAACTCCCTGCAGTCATAAAAGTTCAGAGGATGCGAGGGTGGACTTATGCCAACAGCTTTCCTCACTTCTCAGACTTGCAGGATCTCTGCAGGACTTCTCAGAGCTTTTAGTTATGCTAATATGCAGTGTTGTTCTAAAAATAATAAATATATTATGGAGCATTCTTAAATGGATTTGATTACAGATCTTTTTTTTTCATGAACCCCTTTAATTTTTTTTTAAATTCATTTTGAGAGAGAGAGAGAGAGAGAGAGAGAGAGAGAGAGAGAGAGAGAGAGAATGCCCACACCAGCAGGAGAGGCTCATAGAGGAGAGGCAGAATCCTAAGCAGGCTCTGCACCATCAGCACAGAGCCTGATGTGGGACTTGAACTCACAAACTGTAAGACCTGAGCTGAGATTACGAGTCCGATGCTTAACCAACTGCACCTTCCATCACACCCTCTGTCAGTCCTGAAGAATATAATTAGCCTATTCTGCTCCTAAAGATTGAAGACCTTAATGTCCTGAATTAACCTCCTTCAAGACTTTGAATAGTTACGTTAGCATCATCTGCTATAACGGAACCTATTAATTTGCAGTTATTGAACATTACCTTCTGTTGTGAAATCTAAAAGCTAAAGTCATATTTAAATTGGATTCAGATCATAAGATATTTCAAATCCATGTTTTGTGGGGTTTGTGGACATCACTGTTGTTTAGTTATTTGTCCTACAATGTGGCAGGAAAAAGGGATCATGGTGTAATATATATGGAAAACATTGCATTCTTCTTGGAGACTTATAACATATATTATCATCTTAAAGTCTCTGACAAATCCTAGAGCCAAGAAACATTCACCTTTAACTTAAAAATTTCCAAGATATTCGAAGAAGCAATAAAACAACAAACAACAACAACAACAACAACACAACTCCCCAATAAGCAGGGGTGGGGATGAAGAGCAAGGCAGAGGGGTTTTGGGAAACCTGCCCTGTAGTTTCTCAGAATTCTTCAGTTTCTCAAATCTATAATTACAAATTCACAAAAATCTCTCCATGAATTTGTTTTATATTTGTTTAATATTTTCAGCAAAATTCTGTAACTGAGAATAATCCCTAGACTGCTTGGATCTAGTAACTAGGATACAAATTACAATGTTGTATGAGATGGTTTCCAAGTTTTTGATTAACAGAATACTGTTTTTATCATTTTTCTGTCAATATCATGAACTGAATTTGTTTACCAAACATACGGCTTTTATTAATAGCTCATTTGTTTCCTTATGACTATTAATCAGAGACATGTCTGTCAATCACAGTGCCTTGCTAACATGAGTTAACCACAGTAACTTCAATAGTTTCCACAAATTAAAAAAATGGGAAGTAACCGGCAAATGTATTTAAACTGTGAAGTAAAGTGAGGAGTAGGTTTTTTTTTTTTTTTTGCATTCAAAATAGCTCACAAAATGCAATTCCCGCTATTGAAATTCCAAGGTTCTGGAGTAATGGTTTTCAACTTTGCACATTACAATCACCTGGAGAACCTTGGTAATGATAATGCCAATGTCTAAGCCCCATCCCACAGCATGGAAGTCTGAATCTCTGAGATAGAGACAGACTTAGACTCCATTATTATTTTTTAATGCTTATTTATTTTAAGAGAGAGAGAGAGATGGAGAAGCAGAGAGAGAGAGAGAGAGAGAAAATTTGAAGCAGGCTCTGTACTATCAGAGCAGAGTCTGAGTGAGGCAGGGCTGGAAGTGAACCCACAAAGCATGAAATCATGATCTGAACCCAAGTCGGACACTTAACTGAGCAAGCCACACAGGGGCCCCTACACTCCATTATGTTTACATGAAGGCCCTCTAGACTTTTCTCATGTGTAACAAAGACTGAGACTATCAAGCCCTGGTATTACTGGTTTGGTTAAATCATACAAGTGAAACACAGATTTTCATGGAGATGGAGTCACCTGTTGTGGGACAGAAAGTAAAGGTGCTGCCTATTTATGGAGAAGCTCATTCAGGGTCACTGTTCCCTTTGAAAAGAAGTATTCTTTGGTTCTATATATCTCCTACATTTTTATATAATCTTTGTTACAAATTAATCTTCCCAAAGCAATCATGTGGGATATCAGTAGATGTTAGATTTGAAAATTTGGGTAAGAATCCAGAAAGTAATTACTCTTAGCTACATCACATATTTAATTCTCTCACTCTCTGTACTTTTCAGTTTATTCATTTTTATTGTACACGTGTGTGTAGGCTTCTTTAAGGATTAAATAATAAAATCAAGTCAAAGCAAGCACCACAGTTTTGGTACAGTCAATTCTCAGTAAATAGTAGTTGATTCTGAATCAGTAATTCCAGTATGTCTCTTATTTTTAGGATCAGTGCCAATAATAAAGTTCAAAATTAACCAAGGAAGACAGTATATAGAAAAGTTGATTTTCATTATAACCCTGAAATAGCAATATGTTTTGATAAACATATAACATCACATTCTACCTACCAAATATTATCAGGGAAATTCATTAATTACTTATTTCTGTGCTATTTTTTCCATGAAAATATTTCCATCATTCAGTGTAAAAACCTAAAATTTTCTCCCAGGGCACCTCATAATCTTTGATTTATAGAAATAGCATTAATGATTTCCCTTTTTACATTTAGCATGAATTTGAAAAAAGACACAATGCTAGTCAAATATGTATATAGTCACAAAAGGCTAATCAAACAGTTCCTTAGTGACGTATTTATACATGTGGATCTGTAATTTTTCACCTCAGTTTGCCTCTGAGTTAATTTTTATCTCCTCAGTATTTGGAACTTTTAATTTCTGGAGTCAAATCACCACGTCCTTTCTCATGTTGCTTTACTGCTTAGTAGTCCTGCCCCTCCAGGATTAATTAGTAACCGATATTTACTCACTTAAAAATATCATTGTGAATTTTATATTTAATAATATTATCTAGCTGGAATTAGTTTTGATATATATTCTGACACAATAAATCACATTGTTTTTTAGTATTGCTCCTTTTAAAAAAATTTTAAGGTTTATTTAGTTTTGAGAGAGAGAGAAAGACAGAGCATGATTGGGGGAGGAGCAGACAGAGAGGGAGGTATAGAATCTGAAGCAGGTTCCAGGCTCTGAGCTGGCAGTGCAGGGCCTGGTACAGGGCTCAAACTCATGAGCCATGAGATCATGATCTGAGCCAAAGTCGGATGCTTAACTGACTGAGCCACCTAGGTGTCCCAATTTTTAGTACTGCTCTTTAGAAAATATTTGGCATATAAATGTAATTTTAAATCTTTTCATGATACATACATCATATTATTACTATATTTAAAGTAGATCAGGGCACTTGGGTGGTTCATTCAGTTAAGTGTCCAACTCTAGGCTTTGGCGTAGGTTACAATTTCATGGTTTTGGGGAACGAGCCCCATGTCAGGCTCAGTGCTGATGGCATGAAGCCTGTTTGGGATTCTCTCTCTCTTCTCTCTCTGTCCCTCCCCTGCTTGCTCGCTCTCTCTCTCTCTCTCTCTCTCTCTCTCTCTCAAAATAAATAAACTTTACAAAGAAATAAAGTAAGTTAATTAACATAATATAAAAACTAAGCATAGCCCACAAGATCCATCAAAATTCAGCCCTAACTCTTTTCTCTGATCTGCATCCCATCCTCTCCATTGTCCATGGACTCCTAGAAAGCATACTGTCCACTGCAGAGAACATGCAGTTGACCTTGATCCTGCTAAATCATTTCATTCACACCTTGATGCATCTACATCCACTGATATCTCTTCTTCAACTGGTAAATTTGTAAAGAAGAGGAGGGGATAATGAATACAGACATTATTCCTATATGCCTGGAAGTATTCATAATTATTCCTGTATCTCGTTATACTCACAATATTTTTGTGTGAAACATTCTCTCTATTTTCACACCAGACAAGTCTAAAGTTGTGAGATGTTAGAAATCTGTTCAAAGTTATACAAGTGGCGAGTAGCCAACATTTGGATTTTATAATGTAGATAGATCCATCTTAACCCTGAGCCCACCTCCTTGCTTCTCATTTTAGCCACTCAAACCAGTCTGCTTGCCAGCTTAGACTTCTCTAGTTATCTCTATTTCAGATACATACATTACTAGGCATCACTTATTTATCATGTATTATACTGTGGGTGTCAATATTTGTGCCCACACACTTATGATTTTATGAGCTCCTTGAAGAATCATGTAGAATTAATGTTTATGTATTCAGCAGTCAGCACAGGGCTGGACACAGGGTAGATGTGATAACAAGATATGTTGGTTGAATGAAAGAATGGATATGGATGGATGAACGGATGATGGATGGATGGATGGATGGATGCAATTTGGTCACACAAAACTGTCTATATTCTCTTATTTTGCTTGCTATTTTGGTTATATTACACATTTCAGAATAAAATTCTATTCTAATGTATATATCATCCAAAATGGTTTAGAGAGGGTTTTATTTTAATTGAAGATACAGTATTACAGTTGTGTGAGTGATAGCATACCTCTGCCAAGAAACAAATTCTATTCTTTTTACAATATATACTGAAGAGTTTGCATAGAAATTGTTTCCAAGCTATAAAATTATTTACTGCTGCAGTGAAGAGAAAACAAAATCAATTTTCTTCTAAAAATTTATGAGTGGTCTAGATAGAGTGTTAGCTAATACATCTCAAGGAGATCTTTCAATAGACCCTTCCTGCTGCTGTATTTCCTTTGAACTACATTCTACATTTCCTAATCAGCGATATACAGACATTAAAGTAAAATTTATGATAAAAATAGAAAATCCTAATGTCTTTGAATTCCATTGGCTTGAATAAAAGCCTTGATGGCAAAATTGTCCAACAGTTGATTTTTTCCCATTAATTGTCTTATTTGAATTTTTTGTAACAGAGGTATAGAATTGGGTTTTCAAGTTCCCTGCATAACTAGCACCAGAAACAAATAAAAAGTAAAATCCACAAACCTCTTTATCAGTGTCCTGCATTTTCAGCACACTCATTTTAGTACATTTGAAATTAGGAAAAAGGAAGACTTTATTTTATCATCACCAAGCTTCTAATATTAGAAATGTGTTCTGGATTACATCTTTGACACTAACAGGTTAAATATGTTGGAGCAAACTATTTCCATTTTTAAAAATTGCGAATATGGAGTATTCACCAAAAATCGATCTATCTTGCAATTAAAAATAGTAAATGATTTGACCATTTTGTCTGAGACAAAATTAGGACAAAATTGAATTTATGGGTTCAGGAAATAACTTTCCTTCCTCAATGTGGGTGGGCATCATCCAATCCCTCAATGGCCTTAATAGAGCAAAAAGTTGGAGGAGGAAGCATTCACCCTTTCCTGTCTGACTGCTCAGCTGGAACATCCATCTTGCCTGCACTTGGTGCTCCCAGTTCTCAGGCCTTCAAACTTGGCTTGAATTACACTACAGGCTTTTTTGGGTCTCCAGTTCATACACGGACAAATGGTGAGACTTCTTGACCTCCATAATGATGTGATCCAGTTCTTTATAATAAATTGTTTCATATCTATCATCATCATCTTTCTAGATCTCTCATTGTTTCTATATCTCTGGATAACTAATTTTTTTTTACATTTATTTTTGAGGGACAGAATGAGACAGAGTGTGAGCAGGGGAGGGGGAGAGATAGAATGAGACACAGAATCTGAAGCAGGCTCCAGGCTCTGAGCAAGCTGTCAGCACAGAGCCCAAGGCAAGGCTTGAACCCACAAACCATGAGATCATGATCTGAGCTTGAAGTCATATGCTCAACCATCTGAACCACCTAGGCACCCCTCTGGAAAACTCTGATTAAGACAAGATCCATTTTCATGTAAAATATCACCATGTAAAAAGAGATGAGTGATAAACTGTCCTAGTTGAAGCAAAAGTAGGGACTAGAGATCTGCCCAATCATTTCTCTCCCAAATCCAACCCTAAAAGCCCCTCAACTACACAGACTACATACAGTGTAAAACCATCAATTAACTCCCAACACTTCCTTCTAAAGCTGTGAAGATAGGGACTAAGGGAAGTTAATGGACCTGCCCAAAATGAGGGACTTAACTTATGTTAACAGCCAAGTCAAGCTTCTGTAGTTTAGTTTCCAATTTGAGAACTTTAAAAAATAAAGATTAAATATCATTTTTAATGAAAAGAAAGTGGAAGCATGGGGGTTATACAACTGTGCAGTAAGGTAAGAATTTTAGGAAGAGAAGAGAGGTCACATTTGTCCTGACCTTCTAATTCTCAGTACAGAGCACTTCCTTTAGAATGGAAATTATGACAGCCTCATTTTCTGTTCTCTGCCACAAATCATAGAATAATTTAATATGTTCTCAGACTTTTGTAAAAATGTTTATTTTTTTAATGTTTTTATTCGTTTTTTAGAGAGAGAGACAGAGAGCATGAGTGGGGGTGGGGCCTCAGAGAGAGAAGGAGTCACAGGATCTGAAGACAGGCTCCAGGCTCTGAGCTGTCAGCACAGAGCCTGACACGAGGCTCAAACCCATGAACCATGAGATCATGATCTGAGCCAAAGTCAGACACTTAACCGACTGAGCCACCCAGGCACCCTGGTTATAAGAAGTTTAAAGCCATATGAATTAGGCCCAGTCTTGCCTACGTCTTGCTTCAGTGCAAAGGTGCGCATGGTAGATACAGCCTATTTGCTTCAGCAAGCTATTTTATGAAGAGAAGGCCTCTTCTTCCTCTCACTGGTTCTTCAAGATAAAATTCTGTTGTCTTCATTTTTTCAATACGTACAGATGCCCACGAATGATTTTTTCCAACTGTTTGCTTTGCTTTTGTTTTTGGTACCTGACCAAAACCAGAGAATGCACATTTGTTTTGGCCTCATTGTTCACTTAAGTACTGTCAGCCTCTTTCAAAGTCCATAGGAGTTTCCCCATGTGGGGTCCAACTTTTCTGTATAAAAAGTGATTGCTTCCTGTCTCAAGCACCTGGTCTTCTCATGCACTGCATAATTGGAGAAGATGAAAATTTATAACTGGATGACCTTCGGCAACAATTATTTACTGTCAAGACCCCGACACAACATTTGCTTATAAGTTGCTTCTATCTCCAGGAGAGCAACTGCCTATCATTCCCTTTTACTTCTTGCCAATTGTCTTCTTGGCGTTTCACACTCTCTTTGATGTTAAAATGGAAAATTTCTCTGGAGGAGGAAGATTCAAAACAGCAGCATTTGGGAAGCCATACGCAACACACACACACAATCAAATGATGACAAATTGGCATTCAATGTTGAGAGTGAGGTGGGTAACAGCTTGTCCAATATGCAACATATTACAGAATGTGAACTTGTGAAATAGGACCCAAGAGTGAGGGAAGTAATTAGGGATCTTCCTACTAACTTTCTGAGGCAACAGGCATATTCTAATCCTACTGTTTTGTTTTTTTTTTTTTTTGCCATTAAACTTGAGGTGAATAGAAAGTCCTCTCAAATTCTGGTAGTAATATTGACAGTCTTTTCTAGTTTTCAGAAATGTGATTTCTCACCTCTGATATTGTCTTCATAGGTATTTTGGCAGAGAGATGGGAAAGACGCCATCAAGAGCTGCATTCCAAATGACATTTTAAGCCATCATCACGACTCTCCTCTGATAAAGGATGGGCAGAAGAGAAATGTTCTGTGCTCAGCTCCAGAGGATTTTATTTCCCTCTTATGTAAACCACTTCATGTCAGAATAAGAGTTTATATAAAATTAATGTGTTATATATACCAAGCCTAAATGACTTAATTTTGGATATATAGACATTTTAAATGATTAAATATTAGTATGTAGAAATTGAAGGGCCTCTCAGGAATGACAGAGCTCCCAACCCTCCTTTATGTTTTGTCTCAAGCAGGATTTAAAGGTTTTTAATAGACTTTAGAAGGGGTAGAAATCTCCATATATACAGCCTTGCCTGCCTGATTTATTGGTGGATTTCCTGTGGAATTTTTATGCGACACTTGATTTCCCCTGCGGGGCTTGTTAACTCCTGATTGGCTAATGTAAATTTCCAGCCAAGATTAAGGACAAACAAAGCCAAAGTTCATTTATTTTAATAAGGGAAATTGAGGTTCTGAAGGTCTGGTGTTTCCTTTTTCCAACAAACCAGTCTGTCAGGTGATTCTTTTAAAAATATTTTGGGGAAATAAAAAAAACCCACAAATTTTACACTCTAATTTCTAGATTATGCATTAAAAATTTCAAGAGAAAGCTGGTTCTATGTGCAAGTATTCTGTTTGAGTTTCCTCCTTCCCCCTACCTTTTTTTTTTTTTTTTTTTTGGCTGGTAGGATAAACTGCTACAGGAAGTGTTTCTATTTTTCCTCAGGCCTCAGTAGTTACCATCTCAAATGCCTTGCTGGACTCATTCTCAACACAGAGATGGCATTTCAGCTGTCCTTTAGCAGACAAACATGAATTTTCTAGCCAGAGAAAAACTAATGATATGCCTGTATTGGGAACTGCATATGCTCCTTCCATATTTTCTCCATCATTTATGTCTCAAAGAAAACAACTTTTCTAATGGAATTGAGAGACTCCCTCAGAATGGTGATGACATGTGCCAGAAGAGACATCTACGAGAGAAACTTGATGGCAGGACAAAGTTCACTGGGAATGGAGGAGGAGAAGGAAGAAATGAACATTCCAGATTTCCTGGCTTGAGTGAATGGTGACAGATTTACAGATGGGAAAGACATGTAGAGGAGTAGATTGTTGGTTGAAAAGTGAGAAGGTTAATAAACTAGTATTTGGATATGTTGAGTTTAAGATACCTTTGGGACATCCCAGAGGTCATGCTGACATTTTGAAATATATATCAGGAATGTGGTAGACAGTTTGAGGATATAGTTACACATTTTGGAAGAGTTTGCAGAAAAATTCATTAAAAACTCTGAACACCAAGGTTGTAATGTGCATTTACCTTGTTTTCCTTTATAATCCTTGTGCATAAATATCTGTATTGATCGATATGTATTTTTGACTCAATACATGAATAAACACATGAATCAGTGAATGAACTAAAATAATATTCTTAAAAAGAGAAATAGTTCTGTGGGAGTAAATGAAGACAATAAATATTTTAAGAAACCTTTCAGTACTATATCTTACTTATGTGCTTGTAATTTTCTATATTCACTCATTCAGCAAGTTCAGTGTTTTTAAGTTTCAACTCCTTAACTCTTCTGACAATTATGTACCAGTCAGAAATTGCCACAATGAGGCTTAATAAACCACTTCAATGCCATGCCTTAAAACTAATTACTTATTTTTACTTCCATGACTCCACATCAGTCTGGGTTCAGTTGGCCTGGACAGGACTCATCTGGGCTTGTTTCAGGCTACGGATTATAGGCTGAATCTAGTATTTTAATTCCATTTTTGTCTCTCATTGTCCTTCAGAACAGGTCCTAAGCATGGGAGGCAAAGCCTTACTCTCCAAGAACTTTCCAAAACTGCTTGTATCCTGTTTCATAGTATCTTTAAAAGTTACATGACTGGATTCAAAACTAAGGGACAGAGACACCCATTCCCCACATAAAATTATGGAAAAGGGTAACAACAGCGCTATCTACCACAGTTGCCAGTATCAGTACCTCAAGTCTGAGGCTCTTCTCAACTTGTTATGTCAGTGAATTGCCTACTGGATATGTTTTCTTGAATGGACTATGTCATTCCTAAGGGGAACCACTTTCCATATACTCCTGCCAAAGGAATCTCATTACTTTGTAGTTTCTGTATTTTGCTTGAGCTCTCTGGCTAGGAAGCAGGAATAGTTTATACACTTTGAACCTTTCAGAGCAATCACCAAACATTTTCAAATTTCCCTAACTTCTCTTTAGTTTCTCCTTTTCTGTTCCATTCCAGCTGTCCCCAGGGTACTGACTCCCTCACTCCCTCTTCCTGGTTTGGCCACCCAAATTAGATCCAGATCAAGTCATCCTCTACTCAAATAAGCCTCCCTGTTATTTCCACTTGCACATTACAGTGTACTTGATTCATGTCAAACAATCTATCTATATATTGGTTGACTATTTTATCAAAACAGCAAATATCTATTAAGTCATCCTAAGTACCAAATACACTGCCCTGTGTAGGGATAACATGGTAAAAAGAAATAGAGGTCTTGTGGAGTTCATGCAGCTTTATGCTAGTGGGGTCAGAGAGAAAAGACACATAAAAATAATCTGAGAAATATCTGGGGAATATCTTAGATGATGATAAGTATAATACATCAGCCTGAAAGGGATGGTAACAGACCACAGTTGGGTCCCTTTTAGAATGGGTGCTGCCAAGTCTTCTCTAAAAAGGAGGCATGTGAATTGAATACTTGAATGGCAAGAAAATGTCAAACGCACAATAGCCATGGGGAAGAATATTCTGGGTAGTGTGGGAGAAGGAAAATAAATGGTTGATAAATAACATTACAAAAAGGCAGAGTGGAGACCACGTTGGCCTTGAGGCCAAGGAAACAAGAATTAGATTTCATTCTAAGAGTTATGGAAACACACTGAAGACTGTAAAGACTGTGCTTTACGTTTAAAAAGAAAGTTTATTTATTATATATATAGAGAGAGCAAGCACATGCAAGCAGGGCAGGGGCAGAGAGAGAGAGAGAGAGAGAGAGAGAGAGAGAGAGGGAGGGAAAGAATCCCAGGCAGACTATGTGCTGTCAATGCAGAGTCCATCACAGGGGTTGATCCCACAAACCATGAGATTATGACCTGAGCTGATATCAAGAGTCAGAAGCTTAAATGACTGAGCTACCTAGGCACCCTGCCTTACACTTTTTAAAAGGGCACTTTGGCCATGTTTTGGAGAATTTATTGGTCAAAGGTATTCAAAATTGGAAGAAGAAACCAAAATTATGTGGCCAAGGTAGCAGTGCAAGCCAAAATCATCATCACCAAAATCACCACCACCGCCGCCGCCGCCACCACCATGAGCATCATCAACATCATCATCAAGTTTTGCTTTATATTTTGCAGAGTTTTGTTTTGTGAGGGGAGGAAACGAAGAGTTCTATTAAGACATGATATGTCTGAATCCAAGTGGAGATGTCAAACAGATCAAGGCTGTTAATGGCAGTTTTAGCAATCACACGAATATTGCATTATGGTTTCCTTTCAAGGTATGAAAACATTATGGATTAAATGAGGCTTAGTAACTTGTTAAGTCCTAAGTATTTGGGGGGAGGGTAGAACTAATTCCTAGGAAATTAAATGCTAATTAGTGCATAGCACTTGGCTGGCCTCCTTCTGTACTTAACACAGTGTAGGTAGTTAATACATCCGTTAAAACCAAACCAAACCAAACACCAGGTAATGCAAAGAACAGCTGTTCACAAAGGCTTTCTAGTTCTCCTGGAGTCTTGCCATATACTACTTAACCAAATGTATCCCCTACTCTTGCCTTACCCAAAATAGCCACTCTGGGCAATCAAATTTCCCCGTGACCAAGAAGGGCTTTCTCACCCCAAATAAATGCTCCGAGCTTTCCAATTACTTAAAAATCCCATTTCTGTTCTTTTCAATTTCATTCTTTTCCCATTTCACTCATTCTTCAGGGTCCTGAGCATGTTCTTTTATGAAACCTTTTTTTTTTTTAATTTCTCTTAGCCTAGGTTAATAAGTCACATTTTATTTTTATACCCAAAATCCAACACTCTTATATTGTCTTACGTCTATTTAATTGTCCTTGAATTCTCAAGTGGTTTTTCCTTCCCAGCCAGACCATATCCTCTTTGTGGGTTCTTGTGTCCTATGTATTAAAACATATTCGTGAGAAAAATCTAAGCTTTGGGATTAGATCAAAGTTCAGGTTCCAGCTCAGTGTTTTATTAGATTGAACCTTGGGCGAATTATTTACTATCTCTAGACTCTCAGTTTCTTTTCTTGTAAAGTAGTCCATATTGGTTTCACCTCATAACAATGTTGTAGGTATAGTATTAAATGTAATAGGCAGAAATTTCCCTTACAATGAAATGCATATTGTAAATTCTCAGTAAATATTAGATTCTCTTATTTTCTTCTCCTTAGCATCTACCCAAGTATTGAGATTACAATAGGAGCCACCACCTGCTATGTGGGCAAAAGGAGGAAAAATATAATTGGTTATGAATTTCTATACTAAAGATTTTTTTTGTTTGTTTGTTTTTCCATTTGCAATACCCCACTGTGACTCGCTTGATTTTCTGAAATGTCCTTCTTAATCAAAATGCTGCATGGCCTGCAATTTTGCAAATTGAAGTGGATTAAAATTAGTTTTGTCAGAGAATTTCATGACACCCTCAACCCCCACCTGGAAATAATTGGAGACACCCTGGGGCATCACAGACCTGGGCTCAGGAATCACCACTCTTTACATAGCTTCACTTGAGTTTTTATGAGAACTAAATTGACAGCAGCAGTTCATTAGGGGAGCATGATTGAATGTGCATGGCTTGCTGATAAACTTGTAAGTACTTGGAGAACCATGAAAGATATCTTCCTTCTTCCCAAAGAGGTTGAGCAGAAAAGGTCAAAGTGTAGGTGTGTAGTGTGCATGTATGTCTAGGAAAAATTAATTTGAAATAAGATGCTTAGATGTCCAATTCTAATTAGAATTGTCAATATAAGGACAGGCATTTTTATTTTACGTGTTTATTTATTTATTTATTTTTTTTCTTTTTTTTTTTCTGAGAGACAGAGAGAGACAGCATGAGCAGGGAAGGGTCAGAGAGAGGGAGACACAGAATCCGAAGCAGGATCCAGGCTCTGAGCTAGCTGTCAGCACAGAGCCTGATGTGGGGCTCGAACCCACGACTGTGAGATCATGACCTGAGCCGAAGCTGGATGCCCAACCGACTGAGCCACCCAGGTGCCCCAGGACAGGCATTTTTAGATACCTACTTAGTACTATTGACTTCTTCCTAGCATGTGATACCTAAAAGTAAGAAAAGCACATCCCTACTACGTGTTTAGTGCCTTTAGGTTGTATGTAATTCTACAGAAGGAGGAAAAGAATAAAAAAAGAAGGAAGGTGGAAGGAGGGAGCAATATAAATTACTGAATTTCCCTGAATTAAGGAAACTCCTCCTCAGTATTGGACTGCTGAGGTGAGGGTGGGCTGAAGAAAGAGGTAGTTAGACCTGAATTGGACAGCTGCCCATCATGGATTCCTGAGGAAGCACGATCTCCCGATGCTCCCATGGAATGTACTAGTTATTAATGATATATGTCTTAGATTGTTTTTTTAGAATTTGTGTTGTGTCCCACTGCCTTTTTTCAGGACTTGAATTTGGAAATGGATCCTCTTGTTTCTCAGCATACCAGACAAGGAAAGCACTCAGTAGAATTACTTTACATTCTTTGAACATTTAATGGTTATTCTATGGATATGGCCATGCTCATTAGCAAATGATCTGCACACTAATTCCTCAGCCCAGAGGGCTCACAGCAAGGAGAGAACTCATTAGGAAGTCCTTCAATGACTTTCCCCTCCTCTCCTTTTCATCTGCTCACTTCATCCTGAGGAAAGCATGTGTCCCACCAGATCTGCCTCCTTTGGCCAGCGGCCTAAACTCATGGAAGCCAGCCACATATTAAATGTGGATTCAGGGGACGAAGCCTCCTTTCAGGCCCTTAGGGACCCTTTCAGTACTAATTACATCAAGTGTCTGAGGCAGGCATCAAGTCCTGGAGTCAGCAATGATGGGTCTTGGGCTGAAGCTGCTGGGGCCTCCTCTCTTTTGTTTTCTGAAATATTTTCTATCTTCATATTTTCTCTCCCAATTTCTCCATGAGGACCCTCATGCAAGTCAGAACATGAGAACACAATATAGTTTGAAAAATGAACTCATTGTAACAATGGCATTCAATTTAACAGCTTATGTAATAATATTACTAATAGATGATATTTATGGGTTGCTAAATCATGGGAAAGCAATCTGTATTTGTAATTTGATCTTCATGGCAATTCATGGATGTTACTGTTACTGGTTAAGTTAAAAAAGATAGCTCATGATAATAAGTAACTTGTCCAAAGTCAGGATGTGGAAGAGTCAGGCTCTAAATCCCAAGCTGTATTATATCACAGTCTTTGCCCTGCTAAGAGCGCGCGCACGAGAGAGAGAGATAAGCAGATATAGAAGTTAGTAGAAATAGGAGGACATTCAGCAAGGTGTTTTTTTTTTTTTTTTTAAGAAACAAAACTTCATACTTTATTTCAGAATTTTAAGATGGATATTGTATTCATTCATTCACTTCATCATCATTCATTCATCAGTCATCAACAAATATCATTTAGCATCTACTTTTTCCTGGGATTTAATTAATTAATTATATTATTTTATTGAGGTATAAATGACATATAATATTATATTACCGTCAGGTATACCTCATAATTGGTACTTGTATACAGTATGAAATAATTACCACCAGAAGTCTAGTTACCATCTGTCAGCATACAAAGTTACATTTTTTTCTTGTGATAAGAACTTATAAGATTTACTCTCTTAGCTACTTTCAAGTATGCACTACAGTATTACTGACTATAGTCACCATGTACATTATATCCCCCATTATTTTTTAATTGGAAATTTATACTTCCTGACTCCATTCACTTTTTGCCCACCCAACCAACTCCCCTCTCTTCTTAACAAGCACTGTTCTGTTCTCTGTATCTATGAGGTTTGTTTTGTTTTGTTTGTTCATTCATTTTGTTGTAGATTCCACATATAAGTGAAATTATGTGGTATTAGTCTGTCTTATTAGTCTGACTTATTTCTCTTAGCATAACACCCTCTGGTTCATCTATGATGTCATAAAATACAGAATGCCCCTTTTTTGGCTGAATAATATTCCACTGTGTATATATACCACATCACCTTATATGCATTCATCCACTGATGTACACTTAGGTTGTTTCCATATCTTAGCTGTTATAAATAATGCTTCAATGAACACAAGGGCACATATATCTTTATGAATTAGTGTTTCGATTTTGTATAGATAAATACTGAGCAGTGAAGCTGCAAGAATCATATGATAGTTCTATTTTTAATTTTTTAAGGAAGGTCCAAACTGCTTTCCACAGTAGCTACACAATTCACATTCCCACCAAGAGTGCATGAGGGTTCCTTTTCCCCCCCACATTCTTTCCAACACTTGTTATTCCTTGTCTTTTTGATAATATTCCTCTGAAGAGGTATGAGGTGAGATCTCACTGTATTTTAGATTTGCATCTCCCTGATGACTAATTATGTTAAGCATCTTTTCATGAGCTTGTTGGCCATCTGTATGTCTTCAAAATCTTCAAAAAAAATCTATTCAAAACACCTGATTGGCTTATTTGGAAGAGAATGTGACTCTCAATCTTAGGGTCATGAGTTTAAGCCTCATATTGGGTAGAGAGATTACTAAAACAAACAAACAAACAAACAAACTTTTTTAAAAAGTGAAAAACATGTCTACTCAGATCCTTTCCCCATTTTTAAAATTTGATTATTTGTTTCTGTGCTATTAGGTTATGTGAATTCTTTATATATTTTAGACATTAACCCCTTATCAGCTATATGAGTTGCAAATATTTTCTCCCGTTCAGTAGATTGCCTTTTCATTTTATTGATGGTTTCCTTCACTGTGCAGACTAGGTTGGTATTAAAATATTTCTTACACCATGCACAAAAATAAACTCAAAATGGATGAAGGACCTGAATGTGAGACAGGAAACCATAAAAACCCTAAAGGAAAAAGTAGGAAATAGCCTCACTGACCTCAATCGCAGCAATTTCCTACTAGACACATCCCCATAGGCAAGGGAACGAAGCATAAAAATGAACTAGTGGGACCTCATCAAGATAAAAAGCTTCTGCATAGCAAAGTAAACAATCAAAAAAATTAATAGGCAACCAAAGATAGTGGCAAATGGCATATCGGATAAAGGGCTAGTATCCAAAATCTACAAGGAACTCCCCAAACTTCACACCTGAAAAATGAATAATCCAGTGAAGAAATGGGCAGAAGACATGAAGAGACAATTCTCCAGGGAGGACATCCATATGGCCAACAGGCACATGAAACGATGCTCAGCGTCAGTCATCAGGGAAACACAAATCAAAACCACACTGAGATACCACCTCACACCAGTCTGAGTGGCTAAAATGAACAAATCAAGAGACTATAGATGCTCCTGAGGATGTGGAGAAGCTGGCACCCTCCTGCACTATTGGTGGGAATGTAAACTGGTACAGCCATTCTGGAAAACAGTGTGGAGGTTCCTTAAAAAACTATCAGTAGAACTCCCCTATGACCCAGCAAGAGCACTACTGGGGATCTACCCAAGGGATACATAAGTGCTGATACATGTACCCCAATGTTCACAGCAGCACTTTCAGCAATAGCCAAATCATGGAAAGAGCCTAAACGTCCATCAACTGATCAATGGATAAATAAGATATGGTGTATATATATATATATATATATATATATATATATATATATATACACACACACACACACAGACACACACACACACAATGGAATACTACATGGCAATGAGAAAGAATGAAATCTGACCATTTGTAGCGAAGTGGATGGACCTTGAGGGAGTCATGCTAAGTGAAATAAGTCAGGGAGAGGAGGACAGATACCATATGTTTGCACTCACAGGTCTAACAGGAGAAACCTAAGAAGGGAACCATGGGAAGGGGAAAGGTGGGGGAGGGGAGAGTTAGGGAGAGGGAGTGAGGAAAATCAGGAGAGACTCTTGAATACTAAAAACAAACTGAGGGCTGAAGGAAGGGAGGGGAAGGGGGTGATGGTCATGGAGAGGGGCACTTGTGGGGAAAAGCACTGGGTGTTATATGGAAACCAACTTGGTAATAAACTATTTAATTTAAAAAAAGATGCCTACCATTCTAGGGGAAGATCATATGTGCTTAAACCCTTCCTAGGAGTCAGACTGTGCAATGTTGGGGGTGTTTTCACTCTGGTCATTCCTACTGTGGATCAGCTCTCCTCCTGCACCTAAGGATAAATCTTATTGATAATGTTCACACTCACTCTTAATTGATTCTTATCTGATATGCAACCTTTTATAGTGATTTGTTCTTTCCTTAGTGTTCATTGCCTTTGGTTGGTTTCCTTGTAATAAGCAAAATGTAATTAAACTTGGAGGCATTTCTTGAATTCCCCTCCCCAGTGCCTTAAACTTTCTCTTCCAAATCAACTTAATCACAGAAAATGTCAAAGCTAAAATAGATCTTGGAGGGGGAAAAACAGCATATAGTAAAAGACGGTGTTCCGAGGTTCCAAGTGGTCTTTTGCACGGTCAAAGAATTGACAATATTGAAGAGGTGAGGTGTGGGTAGAACAGAGTAAACTGAATAAAAAATGAATGTGTAGCTCTTTCCAAGAAAGGAGTCTGGGAGGTCAGGACTAGAAGTTCACAGGAGATGGACTGCTCCTGTCCCTTTACACATTCCTAAGTGGGAGCGCAACTATTAGAAAAGTCAAATTGCCTACCCCTTTCAGGCGTTGTTCGTCAGCAAATACCTATTGGCTATTTTTGATCAATGGAGCCTCCTTGGTTCCTCCTTTCTCTTCCCAAACAATATGGCATGTGGGTCTTGGGCCAATGGTGGTGTTTCTCACTAACCTGAATTTTCATGTTTGTGTGGATACTGTGTCACACCTAATTTTGTTATAAATGTTATCTGTTCATTTTGGTTTTGCAATCTGCCTGTTCTGTTTCCATGTGTTATTTGGAGAGTTTGAAAGTGTTATTTCTTCCACCCATGATTCCCATAGGGGCTGTAAGTACTGCATTACTCCCTGTCTTTCATTGCTGACCCAGACCATTTCCCTTCCCTACTCCCTATAACCTGTGTTTCTTTGAGATACATAAGATCAGATCATTCTACTCACTACTTTTTAATTAGATTTCTGGTCACTTCCCTTCATTCGTCAAATATTTTAATCATTAGATCCCTATACACTATTCACAGTTGTTCCTTAGTCATAGAAAAGTCAACATACACATAAACCATTTATTCAACGTCATAGTCCCATGAGTCCCTGAACTCATTGTTAGATTAGGCTGCTACTTCTCACCTCAAGGGCACATTCTCATGGTCAGATCCAAGACATTATTAATAACTGCATCATTTACAAAGTCTCTATTCATTTTTTAATGTTTGTTTATTTTTGAGACAGAGAGAGACAGAGTGTGAAAAAGGAAGGGGCAGAGAGAGAGAGGGAGACACAGAATCTGAAACAGGCTCCAGGCTCTGAGCCGTCAGCACAGAACCGGATGTGGGGCTCAAACCCACGAACCACGAGCTCATGACCTGAGCTGAAGTCAGATGCTTAACTGACTGAGCCACTCAGGCGTCCCACAATGTCTCTATTTCAAATACAGCATTCTCTTGTCACTAATTTCCACCTTTCTATCTCACTATTCTATTATCCCTAATCCAAAATGCCTTTGAGGTTCTTGAAACCTCCAATTACATTTAGCCCAGTAGTCTTTCACTCAACATGCTCTTCATGTTTTCATTATCATCTGTAAATAATTTAGAAGATGTAGGCAATCATGATTCCACTCTCTTGAGTATACCAGTGCTGGAATATAGTAAGAGCTGTATGAAGTTTAGATCATACATTGTCCATATCCACCATTTTTACAGGGAATTCCATATTCAAAGGTCTGATGTGAAAGAAGGAGGCACTTTTAGGAAAAATAAAGATTGCTATTTTGAAGGTCAAAGCATGTGAAATAAATGTTAGGCTGGGCAAGTACACAGAGGCCAGGTAATACGAGCTCTTTCAAAGCCATGCCAAATAACTTGTTTGTTTTGTTAGGCAATAAGACACCATTAAAAGTTCATGAATTGGGGCTGATATTCTGGATTGCCTTAATTTTCTAGGGCTGCTGTACCAAAATACCATAAACCAGTGGCTTAAACAACAGACACTCATTATCTTTCTGTTCTAGAGCCTGGAAGTGTGAGATCAAGGTGATGGCAGGTCCTGCTCTCTCTGTACGTGCTAAAGAAGGATCTGTTCGAGGACTATCTCCTAGTTTCTGAGAGTTTCTTAACTTGTGGCAGCATAACTCCAGTTTCCAAATGGTTTTTTCCTAGTATGTGTGTCGATGTATCTAAATTTCCTCTTTTGATAAGGACCCTGATCATATTGGGTTAGGAACCAATCAAACTCCTATATGTAGTGATCTTCACTTAACTAGTTACACCTGCAATGATCCTATTTCTAAATAAGGGTCATGTTTTGAGGTCCTTGGGGGTAAGGATTTCAACATGTGAATTTCAGAGAAGAGTATTCAACCCACAGTATGGATTTCATAAACAACATTTTTGACATCATATGTGAATTCAGATGCTACCTCACCAAAGAGGAACCCATTTTCTCTTCTAACATTAGGAAATATGTCTGCTGTGGAATGAGTGAGAAGAAGCCCACAAGGGCAAATGACCCGGTTAAGAAATGGAGTGAGGGTTACAATATAATGCACAGCCAACACTCAGTGCTCCTCAAGAAGATCCACATGGCAGGAAAGAAGATCCAGGGCAGAACATACAGAGCCTTCCAAAGGATGCTGTGCCTGCCTCTCCATGGGTGATGCTTAAAAAGGCCTCTGTTTTCATGGCTAGGAGCATTCACCAAAGTTAGGCCAACAGAAGTCAAAGTAATTTAGATTCAATCTTCTCTCAGAAATGAAATGAACAGAAGTTTTATTAAAAGGAAATGAAGAGGAAATTGAACTTTCATATTTCATTGTACAATTGTGATGACAAAAAACAATATTCGTGAACAGAAGTTGGAAAGATTGTTATTTATATGTCTCTTCTCCCCCCTGTATTCACCTACACTTTACTTGCTCTTGTCAAAATAGGGGGCAAGGCATTTTTTTCCCCTGTAAGAGCTTAGGCACAGTAATAGCAAGGCCAGCATAAGCTAATGTGCTCTGTATTATTTTAAGCAATTTTTACATCATTTCATAGAACAAATTTACTTAAATTGTTTAATAGTGAAAGATGAATAAAAGTCAAATTTTATTTTTTGTGTCATTATTAGCTACAGCTTAGGTAAAAAAATATTTTTGGCCTTTGTTATCTTTTCTTGGAGAAGAGTATATTAGAACATGGTTATAGTAAGTAAAATCATAAAGGGATTAGAAATTGCTTTAGCAAATTGTCCTATTGAGAAATCATAACGTGTATTTTTAGGATTTCCTTTCTATTTAGTCGTTTGATTCTACAGAAAGATAGTATGTATGACTGAAATAGGGATTGCTATGAGTGAGTTATTTAAGAGAAACGAGGTGTTGTTTCCCTCATTTGAACCACTATGGGCACTAAAATGTTGACTTTGGTGGTCAGATGAGGCTTCAAGGCAAGGAATGTGTAACACAATCTTGAGATTCCTTAATATAAGACTTTATGAATGTGTGACGAGTCTACTGGGAATAGCTGCAGGCATGTTTAGAAATGGGCACTGGACACTGCTTCCTCTCCACACCAAAATATCAGCCCCTTTCTCCATGGCAGTTCACTGTGCCCATAGATCTCTCTCCTGCCCCTTTTCTCTATGGGGCTGGTGGTTATTCTTAACCAATGATTTCTGGAAAAGGTGCTGCCTCCAGAGTGGCTCCTGAAGTTCGGGGAGGAGCTGGAATGTGTGTACTGAGTAATGTAGCATCATGTTAGGCTGTAGCCATGATGGAATAACTCAGCAAGTATTTGTCACTCAACTTACCATTCACATAGGTGACTAGGGGCTTCTACTCCATACAGTCTCTCAGGGATTAAGGCTGAGAGATGCTGCACAATCTTGTAATTGTACCTTGAGTTGTCACAGCAAAGGAAGGAAAATACTAGAGATTCTGGCTTGGCATTTTGCTGTCATAACTCTCAAGTGACACTTGTTAGTTTTGATCACATTGATGGGCCAGAATTAGTAATATGCAAAGGGCTTAGAAATCTTGGGAATGTGGAGTGAGGTACAACATAGATCCAGGTTTTATTATTATATATCAGGTCCGATCTCATTCACACAGCCTTCCATCTCTATAACCTGAGCTTTGTGAACTAAAGTTCATAATATAGCTGGTGGCTAAATTATCTCTGGTTGCTAATGCTAGGAGGGAATAAATGGAAGCTGGACCACAGTGTGGGATGAGGTCAGAGGTTATAGAAAAAATAATGGGGAGGAACCTTGGGTCTATAACAGTTATGATTTGGGAAGGTTATTCAGAAGTTAGACTATTTCCTTGACTTTTTCAACCATAAGTTTATTAAATCTTCATTTTCTGTCCTTTTTTACTATAATATTCAAAGCCAGGCTCTATGTCCATAAGAAGAAAATTAGGATACCAAAGTTGAAGAAGTGACCTTTTGAGGGAAGAATCAAAGAAGTAATATTTAGAGAACTCTGACAAGTGACATTTGTGTTCTTCTAATTAATTAAAGTTGTTTCTGGTAAAGGAGCTGCCTCCAGAGTGGCTCTCCAAGTTCAAGGAGGAGCTGGAACAGAGGAGTGGATTCACATTAAAGCAGAAGAGACTGAGATCGTAAGTATAAGAGCTTCTTCCCTTGGATACGATAAATATAGAAAGTGGATAGCAGTGCAAAGGGATGGAGGAGTACGCATTCCTGAGAGCGGATGTCTCAGAATTTAGAGCTGGGCGGCTCCTTCCATGTCAGCCAGCACATCTCCTTAATTTGATTTCTGGAATGGAAACACCACAGGAATAAATTCCATTGGATGGTAATAGGTGTTACTGGAAAATAGTGTTATGTGGATAATTACGTTCCTGCTTAAACAAACTTAGGGAGATGGGTGAGCCGGGGTTTCCTTCAGTCTTTAATAAGATAATGCATATAGTAACTCTCCAAGAGAAGGGATATAAGAAGAAGCATGGCTTATGATCTGACCATGGTACATGATTTTCATCAGAATAATCCCTGGGGCAAAATGTGAGTGTCAAAATATTGACGTAAACAGTCATTTCTTCTTGAGAATCTAAACACTAATGCCCTTGTGAGAAAGCAGACACTCCTAGAATCTTTTCTCCCCTTTGATTCATCACTGTCAGCAAATCATCAGGCCCACGAATAGTTTCCTGAGCGGCAATCTCACTGTTATCACTTACCAGCGCTTTGCTTTCTAGGCCTTTGGGTTCACAATGTAAATTTTAAAACTTGAGGAAAATGCAACATTCAACTTCCTCTGCTATTGTCTGCATTGAGGTCCACCCAGTCCAAGCAGTGAGGGGGTGTGACTGTTCTTACAGGTGCCTGTGACATTCATTGCAACTTGAATCCATTTATACAAGGATGGTTTGGTATTTAGGCAAAACTAAGTTTAGGATAAGCATCCAAGCCCTCTGCAGAAAGCCTTCTGTTGTAGCACCTGCCCTGGAAGTCTGGAAGTCTTATGTTTCCTTCCACAGTAGTGGTGAAGTAGAAGTTCAATCAATCAATCAATCAATATAAAGAAAGAAAAAAAAAGAAAGAAAAAAATGCTTCATTTGCTCTGGATGGAGCTTGTGGCTTTTATCTGTTCATTTGATGTTTGAAAATAAGCATGATTACAAATGTAAACAAATTAACAAACACATAAGGCTTTGTATACGTGGAATAGTATCTGTCTTAGGGAAAAAGGTCCACTTTTCAGCTCTGTGATTCCTCCCTGGATCCTGCTTATCACTCACAGCCCTGACATAAGACACTGAATGGATACAAAGAGACGGACATTTTCACATTAAGGATACATATAGATAATGACTCGAAATAAACCCTGTATTGTTCCCAGACAGTGGTTTATTTTCCTTGATTGCTTTGAAAAGTAGAAAATTGCAACAGAACTGCTACTCTGACTTGCTCACTTAGAGAATCCGTTTTTGGGCTGCAGAAAACATGAAAAGTTTTAGCTAACATTAAAATTCAATAAAGGTCAGTTCTCTAGGCCATGAAAGGGAAATCAGAGCATGAGAATAGTTGAGTGGATCCCACCAAGCTGACCTATGGCAGTTAACAATAATGATTTCCAAGGTAGGACAAGAGGAAGCCATGACTTTTGTGAACAAATGGTAAAATGGTTTGAAAAAAAGAACAAGGGAAAATGAATATCCTTTGTTAACATAATTAAACATCTTTCTCACTGTGATCATTTCTAGAGTAATTGTCCATAGCACTTCCATTTTTATGAAAGGAGCCTAGCTTTTATTCGTGGTAAGTAAGGTTATATTAATGGCACTAGGGACTTTTAAATATATTTCAGTAACACTTTTTACAGGAATGATTTCTGAATCCAATTGGAGAACTGAAATAGACCATAGAATATTTTTTTGCATTTACTGAAAAGTTGAAAACTGGCTGGAGTCTGAATGTGAACTCATCTTCCTGGGGTCTATCTGGATCTGTTAACAAGAAATCATTAAATCCTTTTGCAGATCATTGAAGTAATGATCTGCAGAAGGCGGCTTTTGTTCTTTAGTTTTGGTTTTGGTTTTGAATGCAGGGGTGTGAAACAAAAGGTATACAAGTGTGAGCACGTGAGTGACACATTTGTGGAACGGTTAGAAAATGAGTTGTTTCCTCGATATTTCCTTGTGAATGACAATTTAACCTGAAATATATACACTATATTGGGATAGGGTAAGGATTAATAAGTTAAATTTTAAGGACATATATATTTTTAATAAGTTGGAATATCCTTGAGAATATTGCAAATTATGACACTAATAAGAAAACCTACATTTTCTCATTGTATTCCTTATCATGTTTCTATAAAGTGAACAGTATTCTACCCTCTTACAAATTAAAAATATGAGGCATTATTTAAACTTTTCTTTGAAAATACACAGGACTCTATTAAGGCTTTAAATCTGTGTTCTGGATGAGATTCTTCCCGGCATGAGTCAGTAAAACAGTGAACCCTCCATAGAATGACACTGACTGCAGCTTCCCCTTCGGACTGAAAATGGATCCTCTGGTACCTGTGGTGTTTTGTGATGATGTAGGTTAGTTCCTGTTCCCAGCAGAGTGGTGCTCGCGTCACATTGTTGCCCTGTATGTACTGTAAACATGGTCGTTTGGATATTGGGTTAAAGTTTCAGGTTATTTGACCAAGGATTTGGAGAGCAAGCTGCCACACAAAGCAGGAGCCCACACAGCAGAGCTGGGGGGTCTTCCCTCTGCCATCAGTCAGGGGCTGACAAACCTCTTGACTCAGGCTGGGTGTAAGGAACCAGAGAGGCGCAAGTTGCTGCACCAGAGCCTTGCATACTGGCTTCACACCTTCCTTAGTACTTAGGGTGAGTAGCAGCCTTCCACAATCCAGAGCCAAACTTAGGGTCTGCCTCACCTGGAGGGCAAACATCCTGGCACAGGAGCTCCGCCTGGCCTTGCAGCCCCCTACACCCCCACTGCCCTGTTTTTGGAGTCCTCCCTGGTTCCCAAGGGCATTCCTCCACCCACCAGAAGATACATTCCATGACATGGGAACTGCCTTTCCAGCTTGTCTTTACTGATTAATCCCTGCTACTCCGAAGACTGCCTGGCACAGAGTGGGGACGCAACGGATTCCAACCAAAGGAAGGAATCATCGCCTTACTAGATAGAACTCTGGCCACACCCACTCTCCCTCCTTTGGGAACAAACACAACAAAACTTACTGGGGTCCTTGGACCTTGCTGTCATTCCCCTCACTGGAGTTTAGCTGTTTCCTACTAACAGATGGAAGTAGGGTCCTTTTACACCTTTCTCCAAATATAATTTAAAACTTATGGTACCCCCACCAACGTATATAATTTAACTTCTTCCCTGTTCCCAGACTGTAATTGTTTCTTTTTCTCATTTGTACCAGTAAGAAAAACCTGACCAGATTAAATGTCTTCTTTCAAGGCACTGTTAGAACTGTAGCTTGAAACAGTGACCAAAAGACAAATATAAATATAAATATATATATATATATATACATACATATTCTGTATTTTTCATGTTTTTCTCCCCCTAAAAGTTGTTTGTATCATAGAAATTATAGATAGAAGAAAGATAAACATTCCACATGACTATATCTTTCAGGGATTTTGTGTTACTGCGTTTTATATCCTTTCCTGCTTTGCCAACACACACACTCTTTCACAAACACACAGAGACCACTGCATGTGTGTTTTTATAAATTGCTATTGTGATCCCCCACAAGATATTTTATTGTGCAAGTTTTTTTCCCAGGAGCTCTGTATCATGTGTGTGTATATATATTATATATATGATATATATTATTTATATATATATATATATTATATATATATAATATGGGCACGTGGGTGGCTCAGTTGGTTAAGTGTCCAGCTTCGGCTCTGGTCATGATCTCATGGTTCGTGGGCTTGAGCCCCGCATCAGGCTCTGTGCTGACAGCTAGCTCAGAGCCTGGAGCCTGCTTCAGGTTCTGTGTCTCCCTCTCTCTCTGACCCTCCCCTGCTCGCACTGTTTCTCTCTATCTCTCAAAAATAAATAAAAAACATAAAAAATATATATAATATATATATACATAAAATATATAATAAATACAAACACACACAGACATATATATATACACACCAATATATATCATGTATATATTAAGAGGTTGTGATGTGAATTTGCCTATTCCAAATACAAAGCAGCACTAGACACAACATTACAAGACTTGGCAAAATGCCAACAGAGTGGTAACTCTATGAGTAGGTAGGTAGAAGAAGGAGCAATGATTGGGGTGGGAAAAAGCCTTATTGTTTCCATAACATGGGGCACCAGAGGCTTCCACAGAGGATACTACTCTGTCTTCAACAGAGTTTAGAGTGTGTAATTACAGACCAGAAGGAATGACACTCTTTGCAAGAGAGTCAGTACATATAACTAACAGGAGCATGAACACCAATGCTGTACCTAGCATGTTCGTCACTCATTGCATCTCTCTCTCTCTCTCGCTCTCTCTCTCCCTCTCTCTCTCTTTCTCTCTTTGTAAAGCTTCCTCCTCTATACCACAAAATTACTCTCAGTAAGAGGTATGAAATGTCATGTTAATGATACTGACTAGCAAAGAAATGTAGACAATGAAAATTTCTTTCATTGAACATTTTATATGAAATCAATCCCATAAAAATAAATTTAATAATGCATAACGTGAAAAAAAGTAATGGATTGATAGTATTTGAGTATAGTAATGTATTTTTTTTTAATAAAGAAGGTAAAAGCACTCAAAGAAATACTTCCCAAAGAGAGCTTTGTGAGGTTCACTGAACAATTTGACACAAAATATAAAACTGACATGACTTAAGTTTTCTGTCTGTGTCTTTACAATCACTGTACGATCCTTATTTGGTTTCAAACCTCAGTAATATTAAGTGCCACAGAGCTGGAGAACCAATTCCAATGAAAGAGAAAGAAAACCTACAATGATTCCAATCCTACGAGCTCACTTTCTAAACAAACACATGTTGCTGAGGTTGTGGAATTGGAGATCCACCATATAACTGAAATGCTCCTAGTATTTTCTGTTTATAAATTATTTATAGAAAAACTCATTTTAAGGATATGGTTTATGATAAAGGTAAAAATATTGCAGGAACATACAGTTAACCTACATTCCCCTATATCATTTGATCAGATAGGGAAAACATTTTTATAATTGTGAAGAGAAATTGGCAAATTCATTTTTACAGCAGACTCATATCAAGTAGACCTGTCTTAAAATTACCAGCAAATAAATCCAATCCAATAGGATGCTGAAACAAATATTCATAAATACATTTCTCTTATACACCCACAAAAATTTTTGAAAATTAAATGCTAAGATGCAGAATGTCTTAATGAATAGTAAATTAGAAACCAATAAGAGAACATCTTTTAAAAAGTGTATTTTTGGAAATGTAAAGAAATGCATACATGAAAATTAAGATTTTCAATCATAATAAAATATCACATATTAAAATTTGCATACTGCAGCTAATGCAATATCAAGGGGGAAATATATGGCTTTAAATGTGAACCAGGAAGGAAAAAAAATGACAAGCATTCAACTCTAAATGATAGTTATAGAACACTAGTCTAAATTTCAAATAGTAAAGGAAGAGTAAAGTAAGCATATAAGAATATTAATAAACTTAAAAAAAAAACAATAGGGGCACCTGGGTAGCTCAGTGGGTTGAGCATTTGACTCCTGGTTTCACCTCTGGTCATGATCTCACCGTTTGTGGGACTGAGCCTCACATTGGGCTCTGTGCTGACAATGTGGAGCGTGCTTGAGATGCTCTCTCTCTTGCTCACTCTCTCTCTCTCTCTCTCTCTCTCTCTCCCCCTCTCTCACATGTTCTCTTTCTTTCTCTCTCTCTATCAAAATAAATAAACTTAAAAAGAACGATAAAGACAAATAAATAAAAGGAAACAATAAAGAGTAGCAGTAAAACCAGGAATTGGTTTCATGAACTTTCAAAAATGAAAAAAAAATAGCCTGGAAGAGGGTAATGAGCATGGGAAATGAAATCTCTACAAATAACCAATAATAAGGACTTATGAAGGGACATTGCAGCAACACTGAGATTTTATTTTTCATGTAGAAATACCTCCCCTTTCACTGGATATTGTTTGAAAACATAGTTTACTGATTACATGCTATTTACTAGTTACAGAGCTATCCTGGAAAACACTAAGGACTAGTGTATAAGAAATCATCCTTCACCCATTCCCATGGTTCAGCTACAAGAGCATCTTCTCACTGGACTTTAATAAAACAAAACGGAGAAATGGCGCTGGCCATCCATCTTCCCTGTCTCCAGCCCCAGTCCAAGTAACCCTCACATGGAGCATTTTTCATCAACAAAACATGCCTGGTATCCAATGGGATAGTAATAACGCATTTTTTAACACTACTAATTGCTTCATGTTTACTGTCTCTGCCTCTCTCTTTGTTCCTCTCCCTCTGTGTCTCTCTTTTGGTTACTTGGTTTGTTTTTCAAACCATAATAATTTGGGTTAAATTACATCTCAAGCCATCATCAGTGTACCAAAAATCAATTCCACCTGATAAAAACTGGAACTAAGCATTCATTTATCCCTTTGGAGCAAATTTTCTCTGGGGCGGTGCTACTGCTTTAGGTGCCTATGTTACATCAGAACCTGGGGCTTATTTTCCAAACAAACAAAATGATATAATAACACCTACTGGAAAATTCCCCATACATAAGTGGCCACCTGCTTTCCTTGTTACTTTCCCCAAATTTACTCCTGGCCAAGCTAAGATAATCAAGAAAAGATCATTAAAGAGAGTTCTAATATAAATTCTATTTTAAAATAAATATTCTCCTTGTATTTGATTTTTTAATTGATTCTAATTTCTTGCTCTTATAAAAATTTTATAATGGATGTACATGTATATGTATTCTGCACCTCTAACATCCTCCACCAGAGTATATTCAGAGAAGTAGAACTATTAAGTCAAGGGTATGATGATTTTTAAGGATTCTGATACATATTGTTTTATTAATATTCATTAAAACCTTCTAATTTGTGCTGCTTCAACAGTGTTTGACCTATCTACCTCACTGCAGCACATGAGCTGGAAAATCCAAATATTCTTTTTCTTACCTAATTTGATAAGTAAATATGGTATCTATCTGTTGTTTAAATTGAATTAATTTCACTACTAACATGATTTTTCTTTTTAATGACAAATATTTTCATCTGCTTTATTTCTTTGCTTATCTATCTTCTATTCATATCATTTGCCACCTCCTGTAGTTACATGGTAACATTTTTTCCCATTGACAAAAGCAAATATTTGTATGTTAAAGTTTTGAAGCTGTTGTCTTACTTGTTACTGACATTACAAATCAGTGTTCTTCATTTTAATTCTGCCGGTATTTTACTATGTTTTCCCTTGTTTTATTTATTTTGTGGTTATTTTCATTGTTTCTATGCTTTACCAAAACTTTAGTATCTTGAGATCAGTTAAGTATTCACCCTTGCTTCCTTTTAATTTTTAAGCTTTGCTTGTGTACATTTAACTATTTAATCAACAAAATGCATATTTAGGTACAATGAGTAAAATGATAGGAATGAATTTTTAATAATAAATTTTATGTTTTGCATTAAGATGATAATCAGAGTATTTTCTATTATTTACATGATACATCTATAAATTCATTCTCAGGTACAATATTTCTTGACAGCCATTTCTCATTTCCTCAAGAAGCCATTAAATTTTAAAATTTCTTTTAAATGATGAAAAAAATTTTAAACCTGGCATGGTTCTACCCACTTGGAGTTACTTGTGGTCACAAATCTCCTAGACAGAATGGTATATGTCACACAGATCTATTTTAAATTGAAAATTTGTTTTCTTGTTTGGAAAGGGGAGTCTGTAGCTATTAAGAATCAGTGGGCACTGACGGAATGTTCTTGATTACTTTTTTAAATCTTTCAGGGACATTCAACATGATTTCATGCTGAATAACATCCACTTTCAGTCCATTTCACACTGATAAAGATTTCCTGATAAATACACATTTCCCCCTTCAATTTACCTGAGAAAAACTCCCGTATTCTGGCTGCTTTGGTTTGTTTAGGTAAGCTCATGTGTATATGATGATAATGGATGATAATGATTGTGGAATTAAGGGCAGACTTCACTAGTGGAAAACTGATTGGAAGAGAAAAGTAACTGGCAATGTAAAGCTTAAGTTAACACACACACACACAAAAAAACTCAAAATGTTTGGAGGTTATTACTAGAGACAGAGAGAATGTGGTGGAGCTCAGGTCTTCCTTAGGCATCTATACCTTTCAGGATCCCAGAGCCGATTTAGCAGGTCATTATTGGCACAGGCACTGGGACCAGTTGGAACTGGTTAGATCCTGTGTCTGTTACCTTATGGCTGCATAAGTGCTGAACAGTACCTGCACGTACCAAGGACACAGTAGGCATTAGGTAACAATAATAATGAGAATTTCTGTCTGTCACATCAGTATTTTCCCATCTCACAGCTGCTATCTGTGATCATGCCTTTGATCTCCTTCTACAGATTCAGCCCACTAATACTCTGGCAAAATGTTTGTTTCACTTGTGATATTTTTGTCTGAATTTCTTATCCTTCCATTTACTCATTCTCTTATGTGCTCATTATTTGTTCATTAATTAACTAATCTTCTCATCACAAATTTACCGAGAAGTACTCTGCTTAAGGTATTGGTTATTTGTTAAAATTACAAACGGAATTATTTGCCTTCTTAAAACCTGTGATAATTATAGTGTCACATCACAAGGGCTTAAACAGGGTTAAGAACTGAGGCTGCTGTGGAACACTTATGGACGGCACCTGTTGTGGCCTTGATGGTCTCAGGATGCTTCATGGAGGAAGCGGCTCTGAAAGAGACATGTGAAGATGAATAGGAGTTGTGCAAAACGGAGTTTGTGGAAGGTCAGGTGGTACAAATGTTATCAGAAGATGGAATAGCACTTACAGAGGCACTGTATGGGTCTGGTTTCCCAAAGAAACAGAACAGAGAATTAATATTCTACAGACAGGGAGATAAATGTTTTAAAGAATTAGCTCCTCTGATTATGGGGGTTGACACATCTGAAATCTGCAGGCAGGATGACAGTCTGGAAATTCAGGTCAGAGTTAACGCTGCAGCCTTGAATCCAAATTCTGTAAAGCAGCTGCCTGGAAATTCAAATAGGATGTCTATGCCTCAGTCTTGATAATTTTTTTTTTCATTAGGCAACCTATGTCTTTACTTTTAAGGCCTTCAACTGACTGCAAAACCCATGATATGGAGGGTAATGTTAATGCATCTAAAAAAATAACCTTCACAGCAACATACAGACTAGTGTCTGACCAAACACCTGGGTGCCATACGCTAGCCAAGTTGACACATAAAATTAACTATCACAGACCTCAAGAGAGGATCACAGTCCGTGGTCCTGAAGGAGGTGTGGAGTAGCTGGAGAAGAAGGAGTAGGGCCATGTGTGACTACAAAGACTCAGACTACAAGAGGGCCCCCTAAGACACTTAGAGTTTACTAATAATATGAATTGTTTGGGCTTTAAAAATGTTTTTAAGTTTATTTACTTATTTATTTTGAGAGAGAGAGAAGACAATTGGGAGAGTGATAGAGATAGGGAGAAAGAGAATCTCTAGCACTGTCAGCACAGAGCTGAATGTGAGGCTTGAACTCACAAACCTCAAGATCATGACCTGAACTGAAGCCAGATGCTTAACCAACAGAGCCACCCAGGTGGCCCTGAGCTGTTTGCGCTTTAATATTCATTCTACCATGATGGAAAGTGGTTGTGGAGGGAGGCAAACCATAAGAGACTCTTAAATACAGAGAACAAACAGGGTTGATGAGGGGAGAGAGAGAGGGGAAGAGTGGGTGATAAGCAGTGAGGCGGGCACTTGCTGGGATGAGCACTGGTGTTGTATGGAAGCCAATTTGACAATAAATTATATTAAAAAATAAAAATAAATACAAAATAAATTATAACTTAAAAAAAGAAAGAGTCTGAACAGTTTCAAGTAAGAGAATTGTATTTTAGAGTATACAACAATAATCCTCTGCCTGGTTTTATTTCTTGCGAAAGCCAAACTCAATATATTTTCTCTGTTAAGGGATATAATCTGTGTGCTCTCATGTATAATAACCTTGCACTTCAATGCAGTTAGTCTTCAGTAGTACTAAAACAAATAAATTCATTATTTTTACATGTCTGTTTTTCCAAAGATGTAAGATTATTTTTAATTCTGAAGTCATGGTGGGGTCAGAAGGAGTTTCTACCCTTGGCCTCTGCTCCACTCCACCAGTTATTCGTCAGACTGTGTATTTCCTATCTTTGTTTCATTACCAAATTTCTAATTGATACTTTTTTTTTTTTTTTTTAGCCAGTGTGATCCTGACCACCTGATGCCTTCCCTGTGCATTATTTAAGGTCAGATGCTTCATTGGCTATTTCATGTTCTTCTGCTAAATGGTCCTTTCAGAGGATGACAGAGAATCTAAAGTTTTCCATAAAGTTCCAATGTTTTAATGAATTATAAAATTCTTTGTCTTATTAAGATGGTTACATTTTTTTTTCTTTATTCCCTTTGGTGTGACAGCTTATTCTAAATCAATAATCTGTGGATAGAAGATTCAAATATTTTTTTGAGAAGAAATGTTTCAATAGCATCCATGTCAAAGCAAGGTGCTGGAGATTTTCCTGCTTCAACACTGTTCTACACAACTTTCTGCAATGAGAAAGGTATTCTAGATCTGCCCTATCCAATATGGTAGCCATTGGCCACTTGTAGCTACTGAGTGCTTAAAAAGTGGCTAGTGACAATGAGTACTTAAGTTTAATTTAATTTAAATCAATGTACATTTGAATTTAAATAGCCATATTTTGCCAGTGGCTCTGTATTTAAAGGCACAGTCTTAGGCCCTGTATAGGGTCCTGGCATCAGAGAGTCTCATTCTGTCAGTGCTTCTTAGGAAAGGAGAGAGTCTGATGGCCCAGGGGATATTCCTAACTGGAACACATCCTTTTCCTCTTCTAGACCATTCTCCCAGGATCCCAGAATTCTATGTCCAGAGGGGCCCAAATATAATTCTGAAGCCTGTGCTGGCTTTTTCCTCAAGTCTGCCCCCTGGAAGGAAATCCTTGCTGCCTGAGTAGGGAGTTGGAGCTTCTGATTGTGCTCTTGGTTGTACACAGATGTGTGAGGGACCAGCAGATAAGCAGAGAGACTAGAGGCAAAATCAAGTGGGAGTGAATCAAGAATCTGCTCTTCGTGAATCACCAACATAAAGAATTCTAATCTGAACTTCCCTTTTGTACCTCTGGCTCCTAAGAGGGAGGCAGGCTATAGCCCCTCATGAGCAGATATGTCCTGGATTAAACTGGGTTCAAGGAGAAGAAACCCAAAAGCAATGAGAAAGAGAATGCTGTTAGGTGATCTTAGACACCAAAGCTACCTTGGACAGATAAAATGAGCCTCTTCTCCTCTACAAAGGAAAACAAGTGTGTGTGGGGAAGGGGGGGTGTAGGGTTCTGTCCTATGAATATACCAATTAATTAGATGATTAGGAGCAAAATTAGCAAGTCAGCAAGAATCTATTCAACCTTTGTTGTGATTACATATTTGTCAAGTTTCAGTATTTTATTCAACAGCTGCTAGGTAGATTTATAACTCTTAAATACTTTAAAAAATATGTACATGAGCCTTCATGTGTATTCTTGCTTCAGGTCCCACAAACTTTAGCGGTGAGCCTAGGGCCTACACTGTGACCTCCCCACTACAGTACCCTTTAGGCTTTCTCAACTTTAATTCATTTTTCAAAATTTTCTCTTACTATATTTTGAGACAGTCTATTCTCTAATGTCTAGCCCATACCTGACAGAGTGTAGATCCTTCATAGATAAGAGTTAAAGGAAACAATGAATACAGTGCCACATAAAAAGGATGCATTTCCTTCCTCAACATCTGCAGATATGGAATATCCCCTCGTTCTAGGATTATTATACCACCAATTTTAAGAAATCTTAAACCTTATCTATTTTTATAGTGATAAGGCCACTTCCTCCTCTATCAGCCTAACTAGTGGATGTGGGCACATCTTTCTGCATTTTCTGCAACTTTGTGTGAAAGAAAAGACAGAAGGGGAAAAAAAGGATGCCAACTGCTGGAAGCACTTATTTTCCAAGAACCCATCGTTTGGTAGAGGTCTGCTGCTACCTGTTTGGTAAGGCCTGTTGTAGTTAATACAGTTGTTGGCTTGGTTGTGGTATAGATGATAAATACATTAAAATAAATACATGCTATTAAAAATTCAGGAATCAGAACAACATTCCTTTTGTTTGAGACCATGGGTCCTTCAATCGCATATTCTGCAATTCAGGATTGTCTTTTAACAGAACCTCGTGTGTGACTGAGAAATGGGCTAGAAGGACAAATAAAACACTGCTGGAGTCAGTGTGTAGTATAGTGTCAACTGATTCAGGTTTCTATGCTTGGCTCTAACAAAGCTGGTGAAAAATAAATTGGCTCTATCTCTTTCAGTGCATAAAATAAATCCTTTGGAATATTTTGAAGAGTAGTCAGGAGAGAAAAAGTTATTTGTCATTTTTAATTCCCATTCTATTTTAAGAACAGATCCTGGCAGGTAGAGGTGCTTTGCTCTGATCACAAAATTATTATCTTCTGGGTATTGCTCATTGCCACACGTAAAATTGTGGGTGGAAGTAGGCAATTTTGGTGGTCGAAATGGGGAGAGTGTTAACTTGTCCTGCGGATGAGAAGGATGAGTGAGGTGGGGAATTTCCTGAGTAGAAGGCTAACTCCTGGAAGAGAATGCACTGGGGTACACAATGGCTTAGATGAGGGACATACAGAGAAGACAAATGTGGCTCAAAGGGTTTTCCAGTGAATTCTTGTATATTGTAGGATGAGAACTCCCTCCTTCATCTTTCCTTGTAAGTCTTTTTTTGGTAATGCTGCCTTGCTCATTAATATTCTTGCGTAGAGGGCAGCTGTGGAGAGGTGGATGAAAAAGGTGAATGCATTTTGAACATTCTGAAGGAGGTAAAGTCCTATAGAGAATAAGTATTTATGTGTGCCCATGCTTGTGTGTATGTGTGTTTTCCTACCAGATGTCAAATTATTTTTTTACGTTTATTTATTTTTGAGTGAGAGAGAAAGAAAGAGACAGGCAGGCAGACAAAAATAGAGGGAGATACAGAATCTGAAGCAGGATCCAGGCTCTGAGCTGTCCGCACAAAGCCCAACTTGGGGCTTGAACTCATGACCCATGAGATCATGACCTGAGCTCAAGTCGGACACTCAACCAACTGAGCCACACAGGCACTCTGGGATGTCAAATTACTAAGTAGGTAGGGTACTTATAAGTCTTGGCCTTACCCTAAATGAGCCTAAGACTGAGCTGATGAAAGAATATATTTAACAGTGGGTATTTCCTAAACGTTGACTTTGAGTTAGACTCTGGATTACACAACACATCTCAGTGTCCAATCTCCTAGAGTTCTAGTCTTCCATTTGTTTATCTGATAAATATTTGTAGAGAGGCCTTCTAAAAATAACCTCCCAGCAGAGGCATAAATTTACCTTCTATACAATAAAAATTGTGGCTCTTTATCATTTTCAGTAATGAATAATGTTATTACAGTGAGAGAAATTTTGGATTTGATATGTCATATCTCAGTACAAATCAACCTAAATGAAACATGTATATATTTATGAAGTTCAGAAACATATCCTGTAGAAAGATACGAGGTTTATATTATCTTAAAAATGATGGAATGACTAATAGCTGTCTAACTTATTCAATACTACAATTTTAGTTGTCATTTTATATATCAACAACCTCTTATCAAACATCATTTATGGGTTCCTGCTGCCTATTAGTCACCTCCTGTGTGACATTTCCAACTGGAGGTGTCTAAAATGGATCTTACAACATATTTATGTTTCTTCAAAAATGGCATTTGCTTTGACTTTCTCTGTGGATCCACAACTCGGCCCTAAGACACTGGAATCGTCTACAAATCTGTTTCTTTCTCTCTACTTTCATTAGAGAATCTCTCATTTCCTCTTCTAAAGAGATTTGCAAATCTAATTTTTTATTGCTAGCTCAGAGCAATTCAGTGCTAGTTATAACTCAACTATTCAAAAAACATTTTAACTAGTTTGGTGTCTTTACTCTCTGTTCCAGTTACCTTGTTAGATCCAGGTTTCAGAGTAGCCCTAAACTACCACTATGACCCCATCATTCCCAAATATTTAAACTGGCATTTGTCTTCCTTTTTCTCTTAAATCTAATTCAAAACCAAAACAAAACCACAACAAAAACCACAACAGCATATCTATTCTTCTATCCTACCATCTTTTTATCTGAATCTCGCTCTCCATTTAAACTGCCTCTTTCCACCATGGCCTACATCTATCTTCTCTCTTATCTTGACTGACAGACTGCCGTTCATCTGAAATAATCCTTCTTGCTATGCCCGTTTCCTAAAGTTGTGCTCCTCTGAGACTCAGACTTGTGGCATAAGTTTCAGCATATTAACCCTTTACTTGTTTTTATTCTTTTAATTTTTTTTCAAATGCTTAATGAGTAAAGTCTTTTGTGTCAGTACATATTAATTAGTACTCTTTGGGGTTCAGATAAGAGAAACCCAACATAAACTCCTTCAAGAGATTATTTATATCACATGGTTAAATTGCAATGAGAATGAATGGCAAGTGATTTATATACATCTATGCTTTTGGCTTTTTCAACATCCTAGAAAATTTGAATTTCAAAGACAAAGCAGAATGTTTAAAAAATAAGTTAATTAAACATTTTTTCTGTAAAGCTACTCAAGTGTCTCAGAGAGCCCGATAACAAGATCACAGTATAATTTCAGGAAAGCCTGTTTCCTGGGACAAAAACACCATCACATTTCCTCTTATTGTGATCTGACTTCATTTTCTGTGTAATCTATCTTCAAAATAATATGGTCAGAGGAATTTGGTATTTTCATCCATTCCAAATATCCAGGAAGGTATCTGATTCGTTCAACTTGAATTATCTGCTGCTCTTTGAGCCAGAGTTTGGGGCTACTTGGTACTAGCCTGGTTGGGAAAATGTCTACTGATAGAAAAAAGGGAGCTCTGGGCACATACTGTCCTAAGTGCCTACTCCAGAGATGTACAAAGCTAAAGAAGACCAAATTCTGATTCAAAACGGTCATGATAGGATGTCAGATGAGGTGCTCTCTGGACATATTTAAAGCCATTTTCAAATCCAATAAGACATTTCATCCAATCTTACCATTTTCGTGGCTCTTTTTGCATTAATTTGTGACTTTACATTTTAAATATTAATCCCAATTTTAGCATTTTTGGGTAGTTACATTTAATGTGAATTTCTTAACAGCCATACTTGTAGGGGAATGTAATACCAATTTAGTCCTTAATAAATTTTTTTAGGTAATTGAGTAGCATAGGCATGATTTCACTCTTCCAATATAAACTGCCTTCTCTTTGTGAGTCTTCTGAACCGTGGTCTATTTCATGGGATTGCTCCAATTAAATTTTTCAAAGTTCTGTGAATGTCACCGTCCAGGTATAGGGAAAGGTTTGAAACAGACTTGAAAATCTAAGGGGGAACGAAGTCGGCAGCACCTCTTACAATATGCACTTCCCTTCCTCTGTTACACCTGGGCTGCTTTATTTATCTGGCAGAGTAGCACATTCGCTACTCTAATTACCACAGCTCAGAGAATCTTCTCAGAGAAACTTGGAGAGGGGTCCCTACAGTAAAAGCCAAATGAGGAGAAGAGTGAGCTATTACCCAGACATTTGTTGAATAGAAATTTGTGAGCAATGGTGGCCAGAAGACTGAGCACAATCTGAGGCAGCCACAGAGAGAGCACTGGGCATCGTGTCAAAAGATCATTAGATCTGGAAAAATTGTACTAATAACAACTGAATGATGTTTTTAGACTCATTTACCATTTTCTATGTTTCAGAGAAAGATGAAATGGAATGAAAAGCATAATGACTGTAAGAGTTAACAGGCACTTCTCAATTTCCCTTTCCAAGTCATTACATAGTTCAGTGATATTCTCTTATTAAAACAATTTACCATTGGTCTTTTATAGGCAAGTTCACTTGGAAGTAACTAATCTTTATTTAGGACCCTTCACTGCATGGTCTTATTGACAATCACTTCTAGACAATATAAATGGTTATCTGTCCCAATGAATTCAAAGTTTCTTAATCTCTTAATATTTCCACAGAATATCTGAATTTGCTTTCACAGGAAATGGAATGCAAGAATTTAAATACTATAAAACTGTGCCTATATTTACCACAAACAAGAACAAATAAATTGAGATCCTTGAAAAGTTAAAAGGATGTAAATTTTAAGGGTTTATACATGGTTAGAATATTTGAGGAGACAAAATCATGTATTTCTTTCTTTAAGATGCAACATTAAGGAAGTAACTTTTCAGAAAAATTAGGAAAGATAGTATGTTGATCACTAATTTTTGCTCTTGTTACTGATCATAAATGGATTATTTGTAAATTGCCCTTGACTTTTCTCTTAAGTATATTTATACCTACTTGAGTTCAGTGTTGATAATGTATTCTGATCACTTTTGATTATATCATACACTAATGTGCATGTAGATATACCCCTTTGTGATAACTACTGATTTGTTTCTTATATTGTTAAAAAATTTTACATTGATAGTATCATTTTAAGGGATGCAGATGGGTCAAAAGCTTCTGTCTGTTTTTCATTTGTGACTAAATCTATGATTTTATTCTTTTCTTCAGTTGAATTAAATGCCTTTTAAAATTGAAAACCTTTTCTCTGAGATCAGCAGCAAGCTTTTAAAGTAGTAGGAGTGCGAGATCTGGATTGCTCAGACCAGCTTGTCTTGTCTTTGAAGTCTAACCTGTTCTGAGCGCTTTGACAGTTCCTATTTTCTTCCATCACATTGCCTGACATGTGACTGAAAATGATCTATTCACAAAATGATTGTCACTTCAATCTTGCACCATGAATATAATGCGGTCAAATGCATGTTAAGGGACAATTAAAAAATTAACTTCAAGGTAAAATTCATCCCCACGGGACATGACCACACAAATGCCCCATCTTGCCTCCATCATATAGATGATCACATAATCAGATACCTGTATATAACACTCAGCTTGTTTGGGGCTGACACGATCAACTCCTCATTCCTTGGTGTTGGCTTTTGATATCTATGGAAAGATTTATCTTTATTGCACAGGTATTAAACAGTAAAATAAATGTATCATAATCAAAAATGTTCTTGTAAATATAGATTTTTAAGAATGAAAAAAATTAAAATCAAATAGACTCATCATCTAACTTCTTAGGTAAGTAAACTGGGGCCCAGGTAGACCCAAAGAGGTTATTAGTTACCAAGGATGACACAGCAGTGCAGGGGTGGCGCCTACCACAGCGATAGCTTATTTTCCTTCTCAGTTGGGTGTTCATTCTCCCATGACTATCTGCTGTGCGTGTGTAAGCAAATGTGCCAGTTGAAGAAATGAGAAAAATAAGCCAGAGACATATAGTCAAGGAATTTATCCTCACTATATCTTTCCACTTACTGAGGGTGAGGAAGGGTTCATCTCAGAGGTGAAATAATGAAAGTTGAAATGAACTGTTAAATAGACCACTGGAGAAAAAGTTAAATTTTAACAGATCAGTAATTCTGGCAAAAGGAGAAATTGGGATTTCTTTGAGATTCTTCAGGTTCAAAAGGTTTAAGAGGAAGACAGATTATATTCCACAAACCATTAGTAAATCTATATAATAAAAGTTTTAGCAATAACCAAATTCCATTTAACATCTATTCAATTGGCAAACTTCAAACAATTAATATGTAATTGGTAAAAATGCTTAATTCAAAGTAGCCCACATTGTCAGCGAGCAAGTTGGCTTATAAAATCAAAAATATCTCGACCTGATGAATTAAATTCTAGGAAAGGTTACTAAAAATAATTGCAAAATAATAAATATGCACATTAATTTTTCCTTTGCAACTTATTATAATCATGAATAATAGAAATGGCTACAATAACTCAGAGAAGTCATTAAATGAGTTACTATTTGTCTTTAAAGACAACAAGTGATTCAGCCATCCAGAATGGTAACTTTGAAGTCAAGAAAACCATAAACAATTCTTTTGGAAAATGGTAAGACAGAAAGGCACACTGCAAAATTAGTGTGATACTAAATGTGTTTTTATATTAAAAAACATCGGGGGCAATATTTGTAAATGGGAAGACTGATTTTAAGATCTTGGGATTAGGGGTGCCTGGGTGGCTCAGTGGGTTGAGTGTCCAACTTTGGCTCAGGTCATGATCTCGCAGTTTGTGGGTTCAAGCCCTGCAGCGGGCTATGTGCCGACAGTTCAGAGCCTAGAGCCTTTCTTCGGATTCTGTGTCTCCCTCTCTCTTTGACCCTCCCCTGCTTACACTGTCTCTCTCTCTCTCTTAAGAATAAGTAAAAAATTAAAAAAAAAGAAAAAAATCTAGGGATTAAAAGTGACTATCCCTTTTCTCTCATTATGTCTTTACATTTCTAATATTTCTAAGAACTGCAGCCTAAATCCCTCAATCCCTTCCCGCTTCAAGAATTTAACCTACAATCCAAAGACACCCCCCAGAATTCCAGGCAATAACCAGAGTGCCTGGGCATTTTATTCCTTTCTTTCTTTCTCCACCATTCCCCCACTCCCCCAGTCCCCGTGATTTTGGCTGCCTACAGAAGAATTAGAAAACCATTCTTGGCATTGCTGCTGCTGTCCTGGACATTTTCAAGAAAGCACTGACCCCCTTAAGAACAAATTGCTTGTTGCTATATAGCTGCAAGACAGATAGCAAGCTAGGTCTTCCGTCTCCTGGGGCACGGGGATCCTCTGGGTTCTGTACAGACACTCAAAGATCTTTAGAAAAAGCCAACAGGATACCTTCCTCTGGAGCCCTTCATTCTCCTCCATTCTAGTCTGTGGACTGTCCTCCTGTACAGTCTCCTCCCTTTATGTGCTCTCCCATTCTCCACCACAAAATGCACAAGGCGGAGGGATCAGCACATTTTTTTAGTCTCCGATTATCTCTAGGGTCTATGGCGGAATCAGGAATTTGATAGGTACTCAACAAATGATTGCTGAATGGATAAGTGAATAAATGAATGAATGCAGACAGAGTAGCTGCCAGCCGACCAGGATGCCAGTCACAATCAAGATTAATGAGTCAAGACTTCACCAGATCCAGTATTATGCACTTCAGTTTTGTATGGCTGATATTCGCCATGCAAAGTAGCTTGCCAGATTAGGTTGCCCATTCAGGCCTATTTTTAATCACAAGAGGTAACTCAGTCCACAAAACTCTGAAAAATCCCTAGCCTCCCATCTGCTCCCCCATGTTTTTAAAGGCTTTTGGCTCATTGACTTGTTTTAAGAGTTTTTATTCTACTCTCCTACTACAGGGAAAGTCTTTTGTGTTCCCATCTTGCCAAACTCTATCACACTTGTGCTTTGAAACTTCTTATAGAAGACCCTTATCTAGCACCTAGAACATAGTAGACACTCAATTGAAAAATAGTAAGTCAGGTATATAACTTGTTCGGGAAAGGAAAAATATAATTGCACGATCCTTTTCTTACATTTAGGACAATTTCATGAATATAGAACTTCATTTCTCCTACTAAAAAAAATTCAACATCTGTATTCATGAAAAAATGGAATATTGTCCTGTCTAGTTACCTTCCCCTTATCTTTAGAAAGATTTAAACACTCTTAAAAAATTAAAAAATCTTATGTAAAACACAACTTGTTTTATCTTATAATTATCATTTGTATAATCATATTTCTTCCTTATATTTCCACATTTTCTTTTACATTAAAAAAGGAGCCTTGGCAAATATACTATTGTGTTTCCTCTTATTTAGTCATTCATAATTACTGAGCACTTAATAAGTGCTGGGCACCAAATTAGCAACTGGGGAATCAAAATGGACCAGGTAGATGTGACCATAAAGCCAGCGTAAGGGAAGCGGCTGTAAATAAATACATAAACCTACATGAATAAATATGTCCTCACAGTTGAATAAGTGCTACCAAGCAAAGTTCATGGTGCACTGAAACACGGAGGAAGGTGTCCGTACAATCATACTTCAGCTGAAACTCACATGAAGGTAAGCAGTAATTAAATGGAGAGTAAGGTTACAGCTCCTGATACAGAAGGAATGGAACATACAACGCCCCAGAAGTTGAAATAAGTTTGTCAGTTTGAGAAAGAAAGGGAAACCCAGCAGTGAGTGTGAGGTAGCAGAGGCACTCGAGGGGTGCTGGCAGGAAACACAGGCTCCGGATGATTCAGAGTCGTAGAACCCACACTAAGGCTCTTCAACATTACTGTCAGAGGAAGGAGAGGACACAGATGCTTTTAAGCAGGAAAATCATGTCACCAGATATTCTCTTTAGATATGCTTCCTCTTGCTACTGTAGGAAGAACAGGTAGGAAGAGGGGTCAAGAGCAGACATGGGTGCCCAGTTACAAAGCCACTGTGGAAATTCCCCCAGGAGATGATTTGACATGAGGATTGAGAGGGAGGAAAAGGTTTGTTTCATTTTGGAAGTAGAACATCTGATACTAGTAAACTAAGAAGTACTAATCTCATCTCAAAGAGAAGGAAATTAGTCCTCAGAAAAATTTGTTATAAGCGTTCATGAATCTGAGTATTCAACATTTGCCAGTCCTTTTAGTGTAAATTAAATTTATATTTTCAAAAAATCCTTTAAGAGGCATAGCTGACTCAGTAGTGCAATTCACTAAATATTTTAATTCTACCAAGGACATGTTTGGGGCACTTCCCTCTTGATGTGAGGTTTGATTCTGTATTTATTATGGTCAACAAAATAAAAGCATAAATGCCACTTCTGGATTGAAGCTTTAGGAGAAAACACATTATTTATCCTATTCTAATTCCTTCTAATAAATCTAGGAGGAGGCTATTTCATCATTCTGGCTCTTAGAATGAACAACACATGAAAAAGAGTCCCAGTCATCTGATGATAGGCGTATAGTAGGAACGAGTTTGTTATTTGTTATTTGTCATTTGTTATTCTAAACCACTGAGGATTCTGTAGTAAGCTATTATAGCAAAACCAATTATATTCTGATGGTATGTGTGTATACATATATATGGGCATATATGCATACATGTATATGCATGCAAATATAAAATTATCACCTCATGTTTTACAAATTTAGGGCTCATTGTAGGTTCATTAAATCACAGGATAGGAAATAGAAACCAACCCTATCAGATACCAGATACAAGGCTTTCCCAACCATTATTACAAGTCTTCTCCAAAGGTCACAAATCTAAGAACCCAGAGATGGCCACAATGAACACCTGAATACCTAGATATCAATGGAACAATAAAAACCAGGTAAGGTGAAGGCAAACAGTAGTGCTTTTCAACAGTTTGAGAAGCCACTAAATGGACTGTGTGTAGCTGAGAAGGGAGACAGAAAATTCAGGTAATCCACAGGAACAAGGCATTATAAAATCTATGTTATTATTGGTTGTATGACAGAATCATTAAAAATTGGTGTCAGAGTGTAAGTATAAAAAGTTAAGGTAGAGACAATCGGATGAAGAGTTTTTGTTTTTAGTTTTTGTATTTTGTGGCTTTTTTGTAGCTTTTGTTGTTGTTGTTAAGAGAGATACAGAAAGGTGTGCATAATGATGGGTTCTAGGAATATAGGCACTGGAGACTTAAAAATTACTTTAACTTTAAGACTTGTCAAAACAATTCCACCATTTCAGAAAGGAAGTCTATGACATATGTCAGTGTCAGCTGTGTGACAATAAAGGATCCAGTTTCAGTGCAAGTGGGTTTACATGGCTCCGGATTGCCCCCTTTGGGTCTCCTTTCCTTAAGAGTGGTTGTTAGAAAAGATCAACATATGGCAGATTTGGCAGTAAAACATCATTAGTGAAAAACACCCACAACTGCAGAAAGTTGAAAGAACTTTGAAAATTACAAAGGAGATTGAGGACTCTGATGGTAGATGCAGTTTAGAAATGTTCCTATTTTTCTCTGTCTATGTGGATTAGTATGCCTGTTACCTCCTCAGCATTCATTCTCCTATTGACCTAATGACAACTCCCCACAATGATTGGTTCAGGCTGAACCTATGACATATAATCATCAGATCAGAGTTGCAAGAAATCCCTGAAAAGAGTTTTTCTTCATTAGATTCAGTTGTGAGAAGGTGAGATTAGAACTTTGTTGGCCATTTTTACACAATGAAAAGAGAATAGAGCCAGCATGAAAAAGTCAAGTAGGAAATAAAGAGAAACTGGATCTGATGATGTTATAAGAAATCAGCACCAAGTCACATCCTCCACCTGGGCTTCTCTGCTACATGAGCTAATAAAAATCCTGTTTTTCTTTAAACTTGTTTGGGTGAAATTGTTGTTTATTGTCGTTGGTGGTGTGGCATTTTTTTTTTTTGCCACTAATATCTTAAAGAGTCATAACTGATAAAGTGCTCTAAAATTGATTAACTCAAAGACTAATATCTTATGTTCAACTCTTCAAAATCCAAAAATGGGTGAAAGTATACTTATCTATCTATTCTATAAACGTTTTTAGAATACCTTCCTGCCTAAGGGAATAAGAGAATGAAGTTGATGAGAATTATACAGAGACCTAGCCCCTAAGAAAGTCTTCATTTATTCGGAGAAGGAAAAATACATAGATAATTGCAATACAGGGCAAAGAGGGCAAGGTAGCAGATTCCAGGAAAGCAAAGAGGTACAGTAAACCTGTGGACACTGAAGCTGTCTTAGGGAGCCAAAGCCCTGGCTCTATTTCTGGGGTCAAAAATCCACTTTGTGTGGGGGTACAAGGTGAGGGCCCGCATTATCATTTCAGCATATAGAACACCAGCCCCCTGAATGTTCCAAGGCGGGTATTTTCTTCTGCTTGGAATCCCAGGTTCCAGGGATTGCTGCCCTTCCCACCCCGAGTGTTTACTGCCCATTTCGAAGCTCCACCCTGAAGCTCCGGACTCCGGAGACTGCTTCCCCACACCGTCACAGCCAGGCCCCTCGCCTGGGATGGCACTTTGCCACAGGTCTCCTTTTCTATGTTTACAGACTTCCTCAAAGACTCTCTTTTTCTTCTCTTGTGGATCACATGACCCACCTCTCCTGTCCCTGGAGTGTGATTTATAGCCCTGCACAAGGCTATCGAGAAGCTAAGGCCAAGGAAGGGCACCTTTGGGACATCTTTGGAGGATTTCAAGGTCTCTTGAAATAAAGGTGATATTTGAAACAAGAAGTGAGAAATCTAATGCTTTTAAATAGAAATTCAGCCTGGGGAAAGTGAATTAAAACCAAATGCTTAATATTACTCTTCTAGTTATGAGATTTTGTTCCGGTAAACAGTATGTGTTATCTGTGTGTATATATATATATATACACACACATGTATATGATACAAAAAAGAGATAGATAAAAAGGAATAAATTTAGGAATACGATTTTAATAAATATTACCAAAAATTCATTGGGTTTTAACTCAACTATCCTTTGATGTTGCTTGATCAATTAAACATACTTTAAAAATAATTAAGCATTTATGAACACATGCTTTCTTAACAAAAATGTTATTAAGAATGGAAGTGGTATTTCATAGTCACCTATGTAAATATACTTATTATATTAATATTCTAGTAAAATAAAAACATTTAATGTTAATAAAATAATATTTAATGATGACTTCACTTAATCATTACTCTGCATTTTGGGGTAGGTTTTATTCTGTATTTTATTTATACTGTATTATAGCACATAAGTATATACATATATTATACGTAAATAATAAATATGCAGGTAATGTCAGCATTTGAAAATATCTTGCTATTCAGTGTGCAATCAAAAAGTAAAAGAGTAAAACCACTGTGTTAGGTTGTAAGATACATAAAGGCAAAAATCTTGTATGTCTTATTGAATGTTTCATTTTTAGACATTAGCAGCATGCTTGACACATTCTAAATGAGTAGATAAGTGGAATAAATCATTATTTTAAGTAACACCATTTTCTAATGTTATTATGTTACCTAGAAAATATTATTATACTTCAAAAATCACTATTTTCTAGGTAATACTTTGATGCTTAGCACTTGTATTATATTTCTGTTGGTTTGCATGTCTATATCCCCACCAGGACACTTGTTATTATCTGAGCACTAAAGAATTATTTGATAAATGAATAAATGAACAAGTGAATGAACAAACACTAGTGTATTTATGCTCCCATTTCGTATACAACAGACCATCACTTTATAATAAACACCTTTGTTGCCTACTGCAGAATGCCAGAGATGTGATTTTAGCAATGCAGAGCTGCTGGATTTTCTGATTAGTTTTGTATCAGGAGGTATGGATTTGGAAAGTTTAGAAGTTTGAGGAAAACTCATCACCAGAATTTGTTGACAGGTAGAAGGAGATTTTATACTAGCAAAAAAATAATAACTTATGATGTATACTTCACTGCAGGGCTGCAGAATTTCAATCACAGATTATTGGAAGTAGATGTAACTTCTGGAATCCAGGGGACAAACAAAATCTGAGGTATTGGGTCCATTTGGTAATGGAGAATATTTAAGTGACATGAATGGCATACCTTTTTGTTTATTTGCAGTGGCTCAGAGGCAAATGTACAATTCAAAGCTAGTTTTTAATGTGAACTATTAAACTGAAAGCTTCCCTTGGGAACATTGAATGGACGCCTAAGAGAATAGTAGCTCTTAGATCTTTTATGATGATTTTACTTGTTTTTAAATCATTTTAGGTGGTGTTGAGCTTTTTTAAGGCATTTTCTAATGAGCATACAGCTTAGATAGATACTTAGTAATGTGGATTGTATTACATATGGTCTCTGACTTGGGATGGCCCAACTTAGAAGTTTTTGGATTTACAATGGTTTGAAAGTGATTCTCATTCCATAGAAACTATCCTTCAAAATTTTGAATTTTTATTTTTTTCCAGGCTAGTGATATGTGATATGACCATTTCTTGTAACGCTGGTCAGCTGCACCAAACCATAGTCAGTAATCAGCCACACGTCCTGTGGGTAAACAGATGATACATCTACAAACATTCTGCACCCATGCATCCATCCTGTTTTTCCACTATCAGCATAGTATTCATTAAGTTGCATGAGATATTTAACACTTTAGTATATATTAGGCTTTGTGTTAGATGATTTGCTCAATGGCGGGCTAATTTAAGTGTTCTGAACATGCATAAGATAGGCTAGGCTCAGCTATATTTGGTAGGTTAGGTATATTAAATACATTATAGACTCAATATCATATGGTATTTTCAACTTCTGATTGGTTTTTCAGGTTGAGCCCCAGTATAAATCAAGGAAGATCTGTAGTAGATTTAAAACAGTCATGAGATGTATGCTATTAGGAATTAGCAATATAAATCAGCTAACATAAGTGATGTTCTACTTCAGGATTATTGTTACGTTGAGCACAGCAAAAACTAAGTTCTTCAATACAGTTAAGGGATTCCATATTTGGAATCGGTATGCTGTTGGGGGTAAGAGATGCTTATTTCCTCTCCTACCGTGTGAAAGGAAGACTTTCCCTAAATATTTCTATCCTACTGTTCAACCCATTTTCCTTCCCAAAGAAAAAAGAAATCACCTTGTTGGTAGGTAAACCACTTTTCACCTTTCTCTGTTGAGAGGAGATTATTCCAAATATCAGAGGCAAGGGCTTTGGTTTACAGCTGTGTTCTAGCCCTCCCTGACAACTGGGAGGTAGAGATTCTGGGCTTTCTGCTCTACCTTCCAAACATTGTAAAGTCTAGATTAATAAGCATATGCGTCTGTGGAGGGGGTATGAAGGAGGGTGTTCAGGTGATGATCAAAGTGAAGGAAACATTAAAATACCAAATACTGAATTTATCAGCTAAGTCTTCCAACCTAACATTTACTGGATACAACGCTGGTATGTAGGGATCCGTCTGAATATATTCTTGGCCCATGCCTACTTGCTATTGTTGTGGTCAAATGTCTTAGTTGTTGTCTAATTCAGGGGGAAAAAGAGCCACTCATAGGTTATAACAAATTTCACCTGGCCTTCTTAACTTTATGCGACACAATTTCTATTCTGCAACCAAACCAAATTACTTGCACTGCCGGTATATTCCAATCTTTCACAACCATGTCCTTTTGCATGGGTTGACATCCCATTTTCCTTTCTGTGGACTGGAAAACAATTGTTTATCTCTCAAGGCTTTATGCGTATTTGCTCTAGGACAGGAGCTCAGATCTGGTGGCTCACTTTTTCTTGAAATAGAGAATATTAGGCAAACTTGAATCTAAATTTCTGTAAGACCATATTCTGTACACTGCATTCTACAGGCCAACTCTGACCCACTACATGTTCTGTAAATACAGTATTATTAGAAAATAGCCACAACCATTCAGCTATGTGTCATTCATGACTACTTTTACAGTACAAAAGCAGAGCTGAGTTGTTGTAATGAAGACCATATGGGCCACAAAGCCTATAAAATGTTCTATCTAGCTCTTCACACACACACACACACACACACACACACACACACACACATGTTTGTCAATCCCTACTTAAGGTAACAATTGGCTGAAATCCAATAGCAAATATTTCCTTTACATACAGGCCATGTTTTCTAGCTTACCACAAGCCATATCAGTATCTTCTGTGTTTCATTCTGAGTATAACATTCATTTATATTCCCAGCCTGACTCCTCGTGACATTTGAATATATGAGATCCATCTTAAAGATTTACTTGATTACTGATATCTGGGATGTGGACAGTTCTAAAATATTTGTTTAGTGCTTTTTTATCATTTATATTTCTCTGCAAATATTTTCTACCACTTCATCCATTACACGCATACTTTCTTTTACACTGAGCATACTTATAGCGGTTCCTATAAAATCCTTATCTGCTAATTATACCAGGCTGGATAATCTTAGGCTTAGTCTCTATTGATTGTTTTCTTTGGAAAAGTAGTTTATTTTCCCATTTCTTTTTTTTAATGTTTATTCAATTTTAAGAGCGAGAGAAAGAGAGAGAAAGCGAGCAGGACTGGGGGGGAGGGGCAGAGAGAGAGGGAGACACAGAATTTGAAGCAGGCTCCAGGCTCTGAGCTGTCAGCACAGAGCCTGATGTGGGGCTCGAACCCATGAACCGTGAGATCATAACCTGAGCCGAAGTTGGCTGCTTAACCAACTGAGCCACCCAGGTGGCCCTTTCCTCTTTCTTTATGTGCTCAGTAACCTGCCACTGCATCCTTGTCATTGTGAATGGTATCTTGTAGAGGAATCTAAAGAGTATTTTTTTACGTGTTTTAGTAGACAATTAATTTGGATTAGCTCAAAATGATAAATTTATCTTTTCTGCTGGAGGGAGGCACTTAAAATTTTAGGTATTTAAAATTTACTTTATAAAAAAATAAAGTTAAAACAAAATTTTAAAGGGGCACCTGGGTGGCTCAGTCAGTTAAGGGCCCACCTCTTGGTTTTGGCTCAGGTCATGATCTCATGGTTCACAGGCTCCAGTCCCACATGGGGGTCCACACTGACAGCATGGAGCCTGCTTGGGATTCTCTCTCTTCCTCTCCCTCTGGCCCTCCACTGTTCTCATGTGTGCATGTGTGCTCTCGCTCTCGCTCTCTCTCTTGTTCTCTCTCTCTCTCTCCTTCTTTCTCTCTCTCAAAAATAACCAAATAAACTTAAAAAAATACTTTAGGGGTCTTCCAGACTTTTATCTTCAGTTTTTCTATCCAACTTTTGGCCACCCAGCAAGTTGTAGACTTAGGCATGCTGTTGGTATTAAAGGCCATAAAAATCAAAACTCACTAAGTTCTACTGTTTTTTTTTTTTTCTGAAGTGCCCTCTCTCCTTCATCATATTCTGCTTTTATTTACTCTGCAGTGCCTTCCCTGTGTTGACATTATTTGTTTTGTCCAGAATTTACTGTCATTTGAAGGAAGATTGATTTGGTTGGAGCCATTTGGATATTATCAGGAATGAAACCACTGAATAATCAGTTTGGAATGTTTTTGTCCCCACTCTTTGGGAGGCCCTGTGTTAGAATCTTCTATAAACACTACCTTTGTTAACCCTCACGTTCACAGCTAAGTTTTACTGTATCTGACTTACAGACCAAGTAACTGAAGATCAGAGAGAAAAAGACATTAGCCTAAGTTTCAGAGAACATAATAAGATGCGCAAACAGAATTCAAACCCAGATCTGGATGAGTTGTGTGATCATGCTGCTTTCTTTGTACCACCTGCCAGTCTTGGGCTTAAAAGCTACTTCTGCCATTTCTGAGGTAATTGAAGCTCCATCAGTTAGGCACCCTGTCCTGATGTTATGGCAAATTATCAAGAAATAACAACAACCCTCTCACCCCAAAAAGATACAAAGGTAAAACCAAGCTCCCTGATTTAATTATTTTTTATGACTTTATTATATTGCATTTATGTTTTCCCTTCTTAATCTTCAGAGCATCTTGACTTGATAAGGCTGGCATAAAAGATTCATATTTCCACTGCTGCTTATCCAAATCTAATTGCTAAGAGTATGAAATGCCTATCTTTATTCTTAGGCATTAAATGTTAAACCTTCCAAAATACGCTGAATATGAGGCAGTCATAGGGATGCTGTCATTAATTTGCATTTTCCATTAGCAAAGAGCTAAATGCATTTCCACTAGCTCCTTCAGATGAGAAGAATGGCCGATGTAGATTTTTCCCTATGCTTAATCAATGTCATGGTAACTTAGGTACTGCTTGCCTACCAAACTTCCTTAGCTTTTCCATCTGTCATACAGATCCACTGTGTTTTCCACAGGGACATGGATGTGACCCCAGGTGGGCTACTGATGTAATCTCACCAACTTGGATCTAGAAAAAAACCTCACAAGGGTTGGATACAGTGGAGGTAAGCAGTTGAAGAAGTAACTGTGGAATTCAGAGATTCCTAGAGCTGTCCTAATAACTTATCTTCCTAAAAGTTGCTTTTATAGCCATACTCACAATTTTCTAGGTAACTTCTGTTTTCTACATTAGGTTTCTCTTTATTCCTATAAGAAATTCCTTTTCAATTTGCTAGTTACTAGTAACAAAACACCACATAGAATGACCTATAGACAAAACATTCATATTTGAAAAGGGAGGCCAATGTGAATTATCTGGATATAAAATAATGGGAGTTGAAAGTTTTTTAATTGTCTTAGTTCTCTAGGTCATGTTTTAAAGAGGAAAAGAATAGAAGAAGTAAAAATGCTACTAGTTGACACACTGAAAACATAAAAATATAGAATGACTGATTAAATCTGAATTTCAGACAAATGACAAATGATACTTTAGAATAGCCCATGCATATAGAGATGGTATACACTTATATTGAAAATACCAATTTTCGTTTTCGGAAATTCATATTTGACTAGGTACCCTGTATTTGACTGGGCAACTCTCCATTGTCCAGCATAGCCCCATCGAATTTTCAAAACAACCTTCAACTTACTCAGGTGCTAGGCAGGGATCAATAATATCTATCGATATTCTTGCTTCTCGCAGAAAATCCACTGATATATGAAAACTGTACCCATGAAAACTTCACGGAAGAAGATGTAAGAAACACTGAAGAAACTCTGACTAGATGTCAGCAAACCACTGTGCCCTATGCTTTTTCCTCCCTAGGTGTCGGGAGTGAAGTTTTCTTAATCCCTCTGCAGAGCTTGATGCTGCAAATAACCCTTCTTATAGTGCCCATATTTTCACTTATGACTGTTTTTAGAAGGATGGGAAGAAAAGCTCTCTGGAAAGGGATTTTGTATTATTTTTATACATGACCTATCTGTCATATGGCATAAGAGTGAATAAATTATAAGAAAGAGCTCAACTGATACAGTCAGGAGGTTATAATAAAAGAGATAAAAATAAATAAAAGGCCAAAATACAAGGGTAGGACAGAAACAAGAGAATAGCTACGAAAGTTGATACTGGGATCTTAAGAGTATGATATACTGTAGGACTGGGATTAACTGTCAATTTGAAGAGTACAAAGTATTTACACACATCATGGGAGAGGGACAGTATTTTAGAGGAGAAATGGAAGGTGATACACCACTCATCATTCATTGGTTCTTTCACTATAGATGTATCTATGGTGCATTATATGTGCCAAAGATTTGTAAGATATCTTAAGAGACTGGGGCTAGTAGTCTCAAACAACAATAAATTGGCTATTATAAGTCTGATACTCACAATATTTTCCTAGGTTAAAGCCTCTTTTTTCTAACATTATGTGAATAAGAATTGTAAGTGAGGTGCATCCGATGGTCTCAGGGAAAGGAGGTTGCTAGCCTCTCAGAAGGAGGGAACTCAATTTGCAATAAAGTTATCTATATCCTTCCTACTAGAAGAAACTCCAGCATAAGGGGTGATACATCAATGCTGCAACTTTTCTTCAAGCACAGGAGTGCAAGGGGGTGGATGAACATTCTTCTGGACTAAATTCAACATTATGATTCCTACAAAATTGACCGTAAGTAAGACACATGGAAAGTACCCCAGGCTATTACAAGGAGGAAGAATTTGCTGAGCAATGGCTGTAGATAGTGCTTATGCAACTGGCATCTGCTTTAAAAATTGGATAAAGATAAAAGCTGCAGAAAATTGCAGAGTCTGAAGTTTATGATGTCGAGGAGTTGAATACATTGCTAACATCAGAGTCTCACTCCTAGGAGATTAAAATAACCTGAGAAAGCATCACCCCCTTTGTAATCACAAAAGGCTGAGACAATGGTAAAAAATGAAAGCCAGTCAAGCCAAGTTTCAGTTCTTACCTTAAGAGGTGGGGTGTAGAGAAATAAATTTGATATTTTGTGGTAGATAAAGCTGTCTTTTAGGACTTCAAGCATTTACCAAGTTGCGTGTTCAAGAACAAATGATTTTCTCTGTCTGATCTTCAAAGTCCTTATCTATAAAACAAAGATAAGCCTAGAATTACCATAGGGTCAGATTACATAATGAATGAAAAGTAAGTGAAATGTAAGCAGCTTCAGTAAATATTTGTTGTCTTCTTCAACCCATTCATGTTAGAGCTGGAATATAACTGTTTTATTTTGTGTTAATTGACCAATGAATACACCCACCCTACAGACTGTGATTTACTAATTCCTGTAAAAGGCAATGAAATTTTAAATGCACTTCACCACTTCATGGGGCAATGTAATAACTTCTGGATGTCCGAAGAGTAGATATTGAATAATTTTCTGATTTAGATTGCTTCCATGCTCTCGTTACATTTTATTGGCAGGTAAGCTAGAAACATCAGTCCTTTTTAGTCATACTCATTTTTCAGTGGAAACTGGATGCTATTTGCTAAAGTCAGAAGCTGTCTATAAATTTGGTACCTTGGAACATTCTTTTCTTTTTTTCTTTTTTTCAATTTGGAAGCTTATGTAATTCTTTTCCTAGAAACAAAGAGTGTAAAAAGAGGATATGATTTGGCTTACTAATATCACCCAGGATTTGAGGAATTATTTGTTGTTTTCTGATCTTTTTAAAGTTTACTAACATTAGATTTGTTTGTAACTTCTTCCCTGACTCCCCAACAACTCAGTATATGAATAAATTGAAGCCAGAGGGTTGAGCATGGATTCAAAATGATTAATACTCTAGCTAAGAATGCAACAGGTCTTCTGGTCACTAGATAAAATATGTCCTCCATTGTATCTTCTTTCCTCTCTGTAAACTCTGATGAAAATTCTCTGTATTTCCTCTTTATTATTATTGGGTTTTTAGTGCACAGAATGCTTTTAATGAATGCAAAGATTGTGTATATGCTAGATGTTCTGTCAAAGGTCTAAAATTGGCTATAATCTTTCCCTTGTGTGTATGTGTGTATGTGTGTGTATTGTATATTACTCATGAATAATATAGCTATTTTTTAAGTAAAGTCATATTTTCCTGAGTATGTACTATCCCATGTAACTCCAATCCTTATAAAGAGTTGCATTTGTAGGGTTGCAAAATGTCCCCAGGAAAATGTGTTTATAATCTTAAGAAGAGTTCTGTAGCTACATATTGATTTAGGAGTGTTAATACCAACTAAGAGAGTTACCACTAATATGCTTGTCATTTCTAAACTAGTTTGGAATATCCATCCAAGTGGATTTCAGTTTAAAGAATTTTGACAATCAGAAAATAGGTTGCCTAAGTGAATTAGCAATTATAATAAAGAGAAAATACTTGCTTTAGTATAAAATTCAATCTTTTATGGAAAATTCAGTTTAATAAATCATTTGTATAAAATTTGAGTTCAAAAATAGAGTTCATAGTAGTTTTAGTTTTTTACTTTTTAATCTATCTTATGAAGCAAGGAGGACATATGTTAGCATTTCCATGGAAAAGGAATTTGGGATTCAGATTAACTGAACAATTTGTCTAAAAGTACACTGGGAAAGACTGTGGGAGGTTGTGGGAGGAAGAGTGTAAGAGATCGACTCTACCACCTTTGCCTATTTAGTTTTTTTTTTTTTCTTTCATTCCACCACTCATCCTTTTGTCATTGGAGTTCAGTGAGAAAAAAGGGGAGAGGGGAGAAAGAAAGTCTATCTTTACAACACCAAACACACAGTCAATGATGCAAGCAGCAATTACAGTTCCCCTGTGATACAGAATTCAAAAAGAAATTTGTTGAAGAAGTTAAGAAAAAGGGTAATCGATAATGGCTGGAAGATCTTTTATGTTGGAGCAGAGGGGCAGTGTAATGGTAAGAGTTTGGACTCTAGTACTCTGACAGTAAGGACATTTTCAATGAATTAAATAAAAACAGAACTCGGATTGCTTTTGAGCCGAAATGTGTGAGGAAACTGAAGCTGTGACAAGCTGTTTGTGTGGAAGGATGAAACCCACAAGTTGCTTAGAGAGTGGGACACCAGATTGATGATAGGGCTCTTTCACAGGGCTGACGGGAACCAGAAGTGTGAGGGCAGGCATGACAAATTGTTTGTAACTTGACACAGGAAGTTGGGAACCAAAGTTGTGTTTTGGGGGGAAAAAGTCCACAGAAGGAGGTTAGTCATGCAGCAGGGAGCGTGCCTCTCAGTAGATAGTGTGAGAAACTGGACAAACATGATGCCTGAATCACACAATGCAGGTTTCCATCCTAACTCAATTAGTTGCTAAGGATGAGACTTGTTAAGTTTCAAAACTCCGTGTCCAATGGAAATTGTAACAAGGGTTGAGGTCGGGATTACAGCAGACAAATTTCCATCAGCACTCCTGTCGTGCTGATACTGTTGGCAGCTATTAATGGTGGTTGTTATTTTTTTAATCATTATCAACAACATCATCACCATCGCCAGCACCACAGCTGCTACCGGCATCCTTATCTGGTGCAGGCGGACTCTATGAGGTCGTGCCTCATTCTCCAAGATGGGAAGAAAAGTTTAATTCAGATAAATAAGCATGAATATCAATTCACTTCTTCACTTTTTTATTAAGAAGTCTGTTCTTTTAATTCAGGTGAACTTGCATTTAATATATAGTAACATATTATTAATAAAATGTGATCTCATCATTAGCTTTTTTTTGAATGTGCATTGATCTGCACACTTACGTGCTTAGACATCTGAAATCGTGCTCACCTAATATAAAAATTAGTTGTTTTTAGTTTCCATTTCATACCGCTGTTCTTTATTGATCCCCCCTCACATAATGATTGTTATTACTATTACTATTGTTTTGAATGTGTTGCTAGTAGACATGTTAAAAATTCAAAATCTGTCTTTCTCACTTTCATTTCATTTAGGCTTACTTGTTCTTTCTTCTTTCTTTTTTTTTTTTTTAATTCCACCCTGGGAACTCCTTCATCCATTTATTTGGAGCATAACACCATTCTGAATTTTAAAAATGTTTTCTTGCCATTTGCTTGTCCTGTTGCCTGTGTTGCCTTTATGAATCTACTAGTCTACTGAATCACTATTAGCTAATTAACTATTTTTAAATCTCGGTATATTTATATCTGTATTCAAGTGGAGGTCTGACTTCTTTTGATGTGTGGGTGCGTAGGGTGTTTAGACTCACAGGTTTTCACTTAAGATGAATGAATGGCTTTTATTTGCTTCCTACCCTCCCACCCCACATTCACAACCATGCCCACCACCATCCTCTATAATATATTTTCTTCATTTCTTCAGTGGACCTGTGGAGGTACCTCTGATTCTCTTTTATATGAATCTCACCAGAGTCCTATTCAGGCAAAAGGTTCCAAATAAGTTTTTATTTTTATTTTTGGTTAAAAAATGTTTATTCTCATTTACAGAATGTTTGCTGAAATCATGATCAGTCACAGTTTCTATGAAAAGAGGGCAAATAGAAGTATGCATTGTAAAATCAGCCTACCTAATTTCTGTCTTTGGGGAGAATTTAATTGATGTACAGAAGACCGTTTCATAGATTTTCTTGACCACAGGAATTTTATGGGGGGGAATACAGCTTTCTTTCTTTCACATCATCTAAATGTATCCTGACTCATTTAGTTAATAAAGATAATTCAAACATTGTTTATGACTGGTGGGTTTTTTTCCCCCTGGGATATAAAGATCAGCTCTTTTCAACATTTTGAACATGAGCACATTACACTGCTTCTACCAGATAAAAATTTAGTTTTGTATAAGTAATACACACACACACACACACACACACACACACACACACATATTCATTCTTGAATTAGAGATTCAAATTTTTTCTCATTACATAGATATATAGGCATAGCACAATTAGGATCTTGTTCTCAGAAAACTCTATAGGATAATGAGCACATTGACTTGATTACGTACAACATACCTAAAACAAACCATGAAGAGATGCTAACAGTGTGATGGTTGGCTCTCACTGTCAGAATGTCTGACCTAATTGTTCTAGAACATAGTGTGGGTGTCAGAATTTTGAAAAATGAGGTAAGGATAAGAGAGATGAGGGAAGGATAAAAAACCACTTCCAAAAACCAAAACTGCAGGAAATCATAAAAAAAAAAGAAAAGGAGACTGGTTGGGGCTTAGGAGTTAGGAAAAGTTTTAGCGGAGAAGGGTTACTGGAACAGGAGTTTTAAGGGTGACTTTGATAAGTGGATAGAGAGAAAAATAATAGGCTTCCATTGAATCCAAAAAGGTTAAGATCTTCTAGCTTGGGGATGGATTACTGTATTAATCTGACCAGGCTACTATAACAACAAACAAACAAACAAACAAACACCACACAGATTGGGCATCAAGTGCCACGGAACTTTATTTTCTCAGAGTTCTAGAGGCAATAAGTTCATGACCAAGATGCTAGCTGATTTGTCCCAGAGGAGTACTATCCCCTTGGCGTGCAGAAGGCTGCCGTCTTGCTGTGTGCTCACATGGCCCCTTTCCCTTGTGTGGACAGTGAGAGAAAGAGGGAGTTTTCTGGTATCTGTTCTGACAAAGGCATTAATACTATCAGATCAAGACCCACTCTTATAACCTCATTTAACCTTAATTATGTTCTTATTGGCCCCACCTCCAAACACAATCACACCAGGGGGACAATATGTACATTTTGGATTGACACATTTAATCCATAACAATGACAACCCCCCCCAAAAGAAATAAAAATGTGTGATGACTGATGCTAACTGCTTCCCTTCTCTTCTTTTCTCATTCTTTCTATTTCTTTTAAATCCTAGAATTTTTTTTCTTCCTTTCTCTCAGTTTCTGTGTTTTCTCCAAATAATCATTGAACACTTGCTCCTGTAACAGTCATTTGATTTACTTTGTTTTATTCCATTCCATTCCATTTTTTTAAATCATGATAAGTGTACTCTTTAATTACCATCCCCCGTTGCCCCCATACTATCTACCCTCCCCACCCTGTTAACCATCATTTTGTTCCCGGTAGTTAAGAATTTCCTTCTTTACTCGTCTTTTTTTCTTTCCACATTTTGTTTTGTTTTTAAATTCCAGATATGAGTGAGATTATATGGTATTTGTCTTTCATGGACTGACTTACATACTTATCTTAGCATTATACTCTCCAGCTCTATCTATGTTGTTGCAAATGGCAAGATTTCATTATTTTTTATGAATAATATTCAAATATACATTCAAATACACACACACACACACACACACACACACACACACCACTTCTTTATCCATTCATCTATCCATGGATACTTGGGCTGCTTCTATAATTTAGCTATTATAAATAATGCTGCAATAAACATAGGGGTGCATGTGTCCCCCTGAATTAGTGTTTTCATATTTTTTCAGTAAATATCCAGTACTGGGAACACTGAGTTGTAAGGTAATTCTATTTTTAACTTTTTGAGGAACTTCCATACTGCTTTCCACAGTGGCTGCACCAGTTTGCATTCCCACCAACAGTGCATGAAAGTTCCTTTTTCTCCACATTTTCACCAACACCTGTTGTTTCCTGTGTTGTTGAGTTTAGCCATAGTGACAAATGGAAAGTGATATCTCATTGAGGTTTTGAATTGCATTTCCATGATGATGAATGATGTTGAGCATCTTTTCAAGTTTGTTGGCTGTCTGTATGGCTTCTTTGGAGAAATCTGTTCATCTCTTCTGCCCATTTTAAATTGGATTATTTGGGTTTTTTTTTTTTGGTATTTAGTTGTATCAAGATAGAAGTGTTTAATCCCCCCTAGGCTCTAGGGACCCTGAGATGAAAAGGTATGCCTTTCCTGCACTCATGGTGTTCACCGTGTGGTATAAAATACTCCAAGGCACAGTCTAGCATAGCCTCACCTGAGCATCTTATTCAGAGTATGGTTACTTCTTTACTTCTTCCTTAAAAAGAATAATATAGTGGCTGTATCACATTTGAATTATAAAGCTTTCTCACTAAATACATACTAGTTATTTTAGGGTAGAGATTCTGGTGCTCTATATGGCAAGGGACCCAAATTAGGACTACTGTGCTCATTAGTAATGAAACCAAGACATGAATCTGGGTATTCTAGCATTCAGTGTAATGTGATTTGACTACACTGTGATTAAAATAAACATACACACACAACTGCTGGACTTTTAAAGGTAAAAAAAAAGAAGGACAAAGAGAATATTTACTGGTTAAGCAATTGCTAAGTTTGAACGACCTGACACAGAACACAGTATTAATTTGGAAAAACATTTCTATGACCCTTAAGTACTATTAACAGTTTTTATAAAAATCATTTCATGGTGGTGGTAAAAACATCTTTTTATTTTGTTTCTTCTATATCACATGAGTAAAAGTTGAGGCTGGATAGTGGGATAGGGAATCAAAAACATTTTAAGATCTATTTTTATTCAGTTTCTTAAGTCACTGAGAAGGTCAATCCTTATTAGGTCTGCGTGGTTAGGTAATTGGGAACAGCTTAACAATTCTAGTTGTCAACAGACAGGCTTTTCAATTTCTTTGATTAATGAGGTGACTCCTCTCATAACATGGGTATTTGGGACAACAAAGTTCTCTCTGGCCATCTGACTATCAAGTGATAAATACAGTCATTCTGGAACAAACTAAAGGTTAAATCACCCAAATCCAGGATTTCCTCTTCTACCTAAGCATACATATATGGCTTTTCTTTGGTCTGAATTACCCAGATAATTGCCTCAATTCTTCACATCATGAGTTTGAAATATTACCTTGTAATTCTTACATTAACTTGTCTTATGGCTGAAATAACATTCTGATACTTCTTAAAGTGTAAAGTCACTCTGTGGCATTAGCAGGTTAAATTAAAATGCAATTAAAAAAACAATAATTCTTATTCTGACAGGAGCAGTGTAACAGAGATGGTACCATATGAGAACATTAAATTTTAAGAAATTAAAAAAAAAAAGAAAGACTCCTACTTCTCTAGCAATCCTACTGCATTGGTCTTTACCACATTGCTAAACATTGCTTTAGCTTTCCACTTTAATAGTGGCAAACGCTGAGGTCTGACATGAAATAGGCTATTTCATCTGAGATGGTTTAAGCTGGCCTAAGGAGTGACAGGAGAATATAGCAAGCAGTCAGTGCTAATGACAGCATACCATTTTTATAGACTAAAGGTCCAGCAATGAATTTCAATTATAGAGTGTCAGGATGCCCAAATGCAGGTACCTGATAACAAGTCAGAAGCTCACAGCTTCTGTAGAATTTCAATAAAGCTTTTAGCCCTTAGCACAGCCTTTTTTATGCCTTTTTTTCTTTGCCAGAAGCCAAGAGATGTAATCTTTTCTGAGCAACTCCATCTATAGCACCCTTCAGCCATCGTGTTGCAATAGCTAAATGAAGCATGCCTTTCTAACATATGGGCTTCCCCTGTGGCTCATCTTCCGACGTGTTCAGGAGTGACATAGAGAGTGGGCATAGATTTTCATCTGCAACGTTTAAATGGAGTTTTCCAAAAATGTATTATTAGCTCAGCAATAGTGGGGGCCTCATGATGACCTGATAAGGCCATTTTCCTGCCAAATATTTGAACAGGTTGGAGGAAAAAAGTAATTTTAAGGGACCACACTACTCAGCTGAGAAAGAACAAGTGAAGATTTATGCTCAAAAAGTAGTAAACATCACGGATTCTATTAAATTTACTTCCTATATTACTCCAGGGAATTGTTAGGAAAGGCAAAATGAGAGCAATCAATGTATTCCATCTTTTTATTTTGAAATAAATGATAAATGGGTTGAGTTTGCCATCCATTTCAGTTAATATTTTTTATTATAACATGCCCAAAAGACACCTTTAGATTTTCCTCCCTGAACCCAGTTTTCCAGGAGTGTTTTTTGACTTGGTTGTGGGCAGCTCCTTTCAGATGCTAATGAAAAAGAACTGGATTCCTTTTTGGCTCATTATTTTTTTCCTTTTGGACCCCATGGACAACCCAGCAAAGAATTCTGTTTGCTTTATTTTCAAGAATTAACCAGAACCAAACAATTCCCCTCACCTTCATTGTCACCACTGTGGTTCCAATCACTGTGTTTAGGATGCATGGGTTTCTGCCGTAACCACCACACAGGTCTCTCTGCTGCTACTCTTGCCTCATTCTGTGGGTGTGTCTTTCTCAAGACGGCTAACCAAATGTCATTTAAACATTTTATATACATATATTTAAATACAACAACGTGAGCTCCTTATTTACCCATCTTTCTGCCGAAGTTTTATGCCAATTTGCAGCAAGGTGAAATGGAACTCAAGGAGAATATATGAAGAAAGGAAGGAAGGAAGGAAGGAAGGAGAGAGAGAGAGAAACTCCACTGTGGAATTCATATTTTCCTCTAGTATCTTCCACTTATTAATTATATTTATTATAAAATCACTCTCTGTAGTAGCCCTAACAATTCTGACCCCACTTCCGGCTCTCCATCTTGTTCATGTTCACTTCATGACCTCTCCTGGGGCTACATGTTCTGGCCCCCTTAGAGATTTATATACATACTTTAGAAATGCCACCCAAGGCCAGAGTCGGGGATGTTTGCTTTGGCTTAGAGATAACACAGTCTATCCTCTTCCTGATGCACAGGTGGTACGTCGAGATCCGATTAAAGGTTAGCTGTCAATTAGGTTCAAACAAACCCTTTGGGGTACATGCAAAATCTTTGGTCTCACTACAGTGCCCTTCTGTACATCCTCTTGCTCTATCAACTCTGTGGACTACAGTCTGGACCTGGGAGAGAATAGCTGTATGGTGCCTGGACCACCACCCGCCTCATTATCTCCATCAGTAAGTTACCCTAAATAAAACTGCAAACTGTATGGAGTGGCTGACTTTGTCTTCTGGTCTCGAAGTGCCTTCTCAATCGGGGAGATACTTTACTGTCTCTCTACCATCTTCTAATTATATCAATATATGAATCATCTGTATTCAATCATTTGAATCTTTATGTGTGCTTTATATATATGCTTTGTGATTTTTTTTATGGAGTGCCATATACTTTTAATTAAAAAAGTATAGAGACTCTGGAGGCTATCATCTACTCCAAAGAAGACTGCATTTCTTTTTTGGCTGGCAGATAGAGTACCAGTTACATATCTTGATATTGTTGTGTGTAGGTCTGTTTTTATTCAGGGAGGTGGTCTTCAGTTTTTGGTTCACTCCTAGGCTTGTTTGGATCTGCCATGTCTTTTTCACATTTGGAGGGCTTGAAGTCTTGTCTTTATCTTTTCAGAAACACATGGCTGCTATTTTATTCTGGGTTTCCTGGCCTTGCCTTCTGCTGGAGCAACTCTGGAATTGGCCAGTTCCTCAAGGGAATGTTAGACAAATAAATTTTGGTTCACCTCTTTCCAGCCCTCTCTACTGAAGAATTTGGCCACTTTAATCCTAGTTCATTTGTCAACTCAGGATCGTATTCTCTGTTCTCCTTGAGTTCCATTTCAGTGTGCTGCAAGTTGGCACAAACTTTAGGAGACAGATAGATAATTATGGAGCTTATATTGTTGTAGCGTTTTATTTTTTTTTTCCTCAAATATTTCATCTCTTCATGTCCTGCCTCAATTGGTTATTCTCTAACATGTTCAGGTAGGTTTGTTTGAAAATTGAGTTGTGTCCAGAATATGTGTTAATTCCAACAGTAGGGTTGGTTGAATTCAAGTTATTCCTTCATGGCGAGCCACGGGCACTGAGTTCTTCCTGATTTTATTCTCCTAGATACTAATATTCTTTGCCTCTTTATTTCAATTGTGTTTACTGTTCACACTTCCTCTGTTCTTCTCCGATCCCTACTTAGAAACCATGCATATCCAAGAAGTTAGCAATCAAATCTGTTTTACAGACTCTGTTTTTATTGTTTATACCCTTCTACCTTATTAACTCTAGGTTGAGAACTTTCCATTGCGTTAACAATTCACATCCTATAACACTGACGATTTACGATGAATTATAAGGGCATGGACAATGAAAGTGTGAACTTTCCTCTCAATTTGTTAAAAAACAAACAAACAACAACAACAACAACAAAACGTGTTATCAGTGAATCTCATCTACTGATCTGTCCTCCTTACTTGAGGCCTTTAACGTGCCAGTAAGAAAACAGGGAGTGTTAGAGAGCTATAATATATAGGTCAGGGAGGTTTAAAATATTCACAGGCATGAATTTTCTGACCTAGTATATCTGAACCTAACTCTGTGTAAACAGCTTCCCTGTTAAACTCATTTCAATAATGTTACTTTATTTTCAGATAACCAAGTTCCAACACAACACAAACAAAACAAAGCCAAAACTGATCTCTTCATCTCAATGATGTCCTTTTTTTGTTGTAGTATATTTGAAAAATATCTGTTTGTAGGATTCTGTCTGCTACCTCATCCTTTTTCAATGTTATCTCTGTAGATTTTAACACCTAACCCCAATTGCAAATTTCAACAGTGAACCTTGCATGTGTAATCAATTTTCATGCATTGCTAATTTCATCAGGATATTAATGTTTTGAATACACTATTATTCACATTTCTCCAGGGCCCCAGGTTCCTACCTGAAAATTATAATAAATGTGATTACTAATAGTTTCAGAAGGTATCTATCTGCCATTTTTCTTATATCTGGCTTTTGAAAACTCAAAGCCCTAGTCTGCGTTCAAATGAATCTATTCCCAGTTTAAATTTCTGGAATAAGTATTCTCCTATACTTCCCAAATTATTACATAACTCTTCCTCTTTGACACTTATGTAGAATTTGCATTGATAATGAGTTTTAATGAGAATTTAATTCATGATAGTTTTTGTGAACTAAAGTGCATGTAAAAATAAACAAGTACAAAAAATGAATAATTTAAAACCTTAAAATTCCAAAGCACTTGAAAATATTGCTATGGAACTTGTTATTTCATTTTGGGGATGGCCAAATACAAATGGTGCCCATTATATGCTACTGTGACCTTGTGCAGAAATGAAATAATCATCTGGGAGTATTGTACCCAAAGTAATTATTAACTAGTTGCTCTTACCTTTCTTCCAGTTTCTGCCTGACTTGGTTATTCATATTTTCCTTTGCAATTTGTCTTGCTTTATATCCCCTAGAAACTGGTATTTTGTTCTTTCATTTCCATAATTTCAATCTAGCTTCCACATTTCCCAAAATGCATGCTTGTAAATTGCATGCACATATCTCCTGCAACCTTTCAGTGTTTTTACTCTTAAATAATTTCAAAGGGACCATACGTAACTTTTTTTTCTACCTGTCTCATTTTAAACATTCTCAGGTAAAGTGATCCTTAGGCCTTAAACATTTTCACTGAATAGTGTTAGGTATATAGGACATTTCAATGTTTGTCTTTAATATCAAATAATTCATGTTTGCCATTTTAGGTGGCTACATATCATTTCAAAGAACCATATTAAGCTTGGATAAAATGATCTACTCTTAAACGATCTGATATTTCTCTCAGGGATTTGACAAATAAATTGACCGATACAATTGGCATGGCTGGTATGGCCTAGATCTTTGATTTGGGAATTTGATTTTTTTGTCCAAGACCTGGCAAAGATATTGTATAATAGAAGGTGTGTTCTCCTAGATATTGTAAACATACTTCTATGAGGATGAGCCAATATGTAAGCCTACTTATTAATGGGGAATTTGTGAGAACAGGTGTATCTCAAAAACGCTGGGATTTAACCAGAAGAAACCCTGCTATCTGCTGCAAAGAAAAATTGTAAGATTTGCAGAAAATTTAATATTTCATTCACATGGAGATTTTCTGGGGTGTGGTGATTGATCAAAAACAAAAATGTCTTAAATATAACTCTCTGACTAAAATCCTATAATTAAAATTAGAGAAAGTATTCCATGGTGTTCCAACCAGGATATACCATTCATAATCATGTCAAGGAAAACTATATTGTTTTTTTTTCCTTCTCATATTTCTGGATTAAGAACTAGTCAATCTGGTTTCAAATTCCTATCTCTCTCTCTCTCTCTCTCTCTCTCTCTCTCTCTCTCTCTCACACACACACACACACACCCACACACACACACACACACACACCTATAAGTACTTGGGCACAAATATATTCACTGATAAGCCTCTTTTAAAAAATAAAGCTTAAAAACTTAAAATGTGCTAGCCTTCAACAGTGGGTAAATGGATGGATAAAACTTGTTTTTTGACATTATGAAACATTATTGTATAGTAAGTAAAATAAACTTTAAAATGTTATAAAATCTGCATTCACAAAAAATTGATATGAAATTGCAAAGTTGAAAATATGTCCATATGTGTACGTTAGTACTACACTGTTGTCTTCTCCTTCCTAGATTCAGATGACCTGGAGCAGGGGAGGGAGGTGGCCTTATTCACTGCTGGACAGTATAAATACCCTGACTCTCCACCAGACCTCTTCTGATGCCACAGCAGTGGGGAGAGAGGGGTGCCTCACTAGTGCCAAGCTGGAAGTGGAGTCTAGGCTCCCCTACATCTTCTCCACTGCCAACATGGACCTGAAGGTGTCATTACTGCTAGACAAAGATGAAAACACTGGCAATATTCTCAGCTTTCTCTTTCATCATCCCAGAGAAGGGTTGGGGCAATTCCTTTCAGTTGAGGAGAGTAGAAGTCTAGGCTTTCCACCTGGCTGGTGGGATGGAGGTAGACACAGTGTGTGTGTGTGTGTGTGTGTGTGTGTGTGTGTGTGTGTGTGTGTGTCTATAGTACAGCAGTAGCTAAAAGCTTTCCATCTTGCTAAGGTTGTGTCCCTTTCTTGGTCCACTGAATGGAAGGAAAAGCCTTTTGTTGAACCCACATGCCCTCATTCTATTCTCTTTCTCTCTCTCTTCCTTTGTATGTGTGTACAGTGTGTGTGGCTATCTGTGCATTTCCATGTTACTGGCATCTTTAGCTCCATGTCGCAAGTGCATAATGCAAAAATAAAACCCAGGGAACTCCTAAGCATGTCATTACTTTGGTTCTAAAATCCCTCACTGTGTGCCTTTTTTCTACATTTCAGAATCCTTTAACTATGTGTTTTACATATAATATGCAGAGTTCTGGTTACACCTCTTGGGAGGAATAGGGGAAAGTACATCTCCATCTTCCTAGAGTCAGAAGGTGAAATATTTTGTCTTTCCCAGATATCAAGCTACCTCCCCGGCCCGCACTTTATGGTACCACTCATCTGATTACTCTTGCCCTTCCTTGCAAAGTCTCTGTCCATAATAGCCACTCTTAAATGGAAGAGGGCCTATTTTTCAATGTTTACTTATTTCTTATTATTTTTAAATGTTTATTTTTGAGAGACAGTGAGTGAGCAAGTGTGAGTTGGGGAGGGGCTAGACATAGAGGGACAGAGGATCTGACAGGGTTTTGCACTGACAGCATTGAGTCTGACCTGGGGCTACAGCCCACCAACTGTGAGGTCATGAACCGGAGCTGCAGTCCAGTGCTCAACCAAATAGCCACCCAGATGCCTCTTTTTATTATCTTTGAGAGAGAAGGAGACAGTACAAGTGGGGGAGGGTCAGGGAGCCTGAGAGATAGAAACCCAAGCAGGCTCCATTCTCCCCGTGAAGCACAACGCAGAGCTCCAACACATGACTGTGAGATCATGAGCTGAGCTGAGGTCAAGTTTCAGAGGTTAACCAGACTGAGCCATCCAGGTGCCCTGTGGAACTATTTTTAAACTAATTTTTAAAATAGAGATATTTCATCTGCGAAAAGTGAAAGTTTGACTTCTTCTTTGCCAATTCTGATGCCTTTTATTTCCTTTTGTTGTCTGATTGCTGGTGCTAGGACTTCCAGCACTATGTTAAACAGCAGTGGTGAGAGTGGACACCCCTGTCGTGTGCCTGATCTCAGGGGGAACACTCTCAGTTTTTCCCCATGGAGGATGATATTAGCTGTGGGTTTTTCGTAAACTGCTCTTATAATGTTTAGGTAAGTTCCTTCTATTCTGACTTTCTCCAGGGTTTTTTGACATGATACTCTACATGAAAAACCCAATCGACTCCACCAGAAGCCTTCTAGAACTGATCAAGGAATTGCAGGGTACAAAATCAATGTACAAAAATCAGTTGCATTCCTATACACTAAAAATGAAGCAGCTGAAAGAGAAATCAAGAAACTGATCCCATTCACGATTGCATGAAAAACCATCAAATACCTAGGAGTAAACCTAACCAAGGATGTAAAAGACCTATATGATGAAAACTATAGAAAACTTATGAAAGAGATTGAAGAAGACACCAAGAAATGGAAACATATTCCCTGTTCATGGATCGGAAAAATAAACATTGTGAAAAAGTCATTACTACCCAAAGCAATCTACACATTCAATGCAATCCCCATCAAAACTGCACCAACATTCTTCTCAAAACTAGAACAAACTATCCTCAAATTCATATGGAACCACAAAAGACCCCGAATAGCCAAAGTCATATTGAAGAAGAAAACCAAAACGGGAGGCATCACACTTCCAGACTTTAGCCTCTACTACAAAGCTGTCATCATCAAGACAGTATGGTATTGGCACAAAAACAAACACACAGACCAATGGAATAGAATAGAGAACCCACAACTGGGCCCACAAATGTACAGCCAATTAATTTTTGACAAAGCAGGAAAGAGTATCCGATGTACAAAAGACTGCCTCTTTAGCAGGTGGTGCTGGGAGAACTGGACAGCAACATGCAGAAGAATGAAACTAGACCACTTTCTTACACCATACACAAAAATTAACTCAAAATGGCTGAAGGACCTCAATGTGAGACAGGAAACCATCAAAACTCTCGAGGAGAAAGTAGGAAAAAACCTCCTAGACCTCCACCCCAGCAATTTCCTACTTGACACATCCCCAAAGTCAAGCGAAATGAAAGCAAAACTGAACTCTTGGGACTTCATCAAGATAAAAAGCTTCTGCAAGGCAAAGGAAACAATCAAGAAAACTAATAGGCAACCCACAGAATGGGAAAAGATAGTGGCAAATGACATATCAGATAAAGGGCTAGTATCCAAAATCTATAAGGAACTCACCAAACTCCACACCCACAAAACAAATAACCCAGTGAAGAAATGGGCAGAAGACATGAACAGACACTTCTCCAAAGAGGACATCCAGATGGCCTACAGGCACATGAAACAATGCTCAACATCACTCATCATCAGGGAAACACAAATCAAAACCACACTGAGATACCACCTCACACCAGTCAGAGTGGCTAAAATGAACAAATCAAGAGGCTATCGATGCTGGCGAGGGTGTGGAGAGATGGGCACCCTCCTACACGGTTGGTGGGAATGTAAACTGGTGCAGCCGCTCTGGAAAACAGTGTGGAGGTTCCTCAAAAAACTATCCATAGAACTCCCTTATGACCCAGCAACAGCACTGCTAGGGATTTACCCAAGGGATACAGAAATGCTGATGCATAGGAGCACATGTACCCCAATGTTCCTAGCAGCAACATCAACAATAGCCAAAACATGGAAAGAGCCTAAATGTCCATCACCTGATGAGTGGATCAAGAAGATGTGGTATATATATACAATGGGGTATTACATGGCAATGAGAAAGAATGAAATCTGGCCATTTGTAGGAAAGAGGATGGACCTCGAGGGTGTCATGCTAAGCGAAATAAGTCAGGCAGAGAAAGACAGAAACCATGTTTGCACTCATAGGTCTAACAGGAGAATAGGAGAAACCTAATGGAGGACCAGGGGGAGGGGAAGAGGGAAAGAGAGTTGGGGAGAG